>JAPKLW010001743.1:0-15307 GCA_026898455.1 Plectranthus barbatus | reverse complement strand
AGTTCCAGCGGAGGTGGGAGGAGTGGAAAAGGGAGGAGGTGACCGTTTTTAAAACGGGGATGAAGAAGTCAGAAATGGAAGATTTCTGGCAGATGGTATGTGACATTGTAGTGCGCATGCTACAATGCGAGGTCGGCTCATACGCCGAACTGAGCTTGAGAAAGTTCTCTGTCATGTGCGCCCTGGCAGACGGCATACTGGGCAACTGGGCCGAATTCTTCTTCAGCCGACTGCTGGAGAATGTTGAGAGGAATGTCACCTTGAAGACTGACGGGAAATTTCTTCACGCGGTGTCATTCGGGCTGAGGATCAGCCACATACTGGAGGTAGAGATGGGGGACGACGTCGACCAGGGGGAGCAACTGGTTGGATCAGATTTCATCCCAGCCACAAGGGTGAAACTGGCTGTCCCCGACTACAAGAAGCCACGACGGCTGAAGGGGAAGACGGCTGTGGACCCCGATGAGTCTGTTTCTGAAGAAGATGCAGAACAGACATGGGAGGAAGTACCAGCGGTGGCTCTCCCACTGCCAGCTGCAGCCAAGGATGAGCTGAAAAGGAAGCTAGAGGTTGAATCCTTATTCACCTCTATGGAAGAAGCAGTGGAGAAGGCAACCGGCATACATCCTCGGGCATCAGCACAAGTGCCAGCCCCCAGGCCCCCTCCAAGTAAGAAGCCCAAGACCCACCAGCGCCAGCAGCCCCAGCCAGCTGCTGCCTATGACCCTGAGTCAGGGAAGATCTCAATTCCAGTCAAGAAGTCCGTCTTGGGACTGACTGAGGAGGAGACCATCGAGAAGATGACCCGAAAGAGAAAGAGGGTCCAGACGAGAGCTCAGAAGCTGGTGGAGCAAGCCAAGAAGGAGCAGCAAGCTTCCATTGTGAGGAAGAAGCAAGCTCAGGCAAGGCTGAAGGCCTTGGCCGACCAGCGGAAAAGGGAGGCTGAGCTGGCAGCCCGCGATGAAGCCTTCGCAAAGATAAAGGCTGAGCAAGATTCTCGACGTCAGGCGCAACTGGCGGAGCAGGTGCACCAGGTGGCCAAAGGCAAATGGGAAGTTGCCCCAACTACAAGTGCAAGGCCACCAGCACCAGCTCCAGGCCAGATCTTATCAGAAGAATCATTTACGCGCCTGATGGTCATGGGTGCTGATGAAGACGTACTATCCCTTGTGGATAAGTACCAGGATGAGGAGGAGACTGCTGAAGTCCCACTGGCCGCGCACGAGGGTGCCAGTGGAGGAGTTGAGGAGCGGGCAACCACCCCGGAAAAACTGGCGAGTTTTTCGGACATGAGCTCCGATTCGGAGGAGGAGCCGGAGCAGGCGGCCGCTGAGGAGGAGACCGCTGAGATGGAGGTTACTAGTGAAGAGGCTGTTGACAAAACCTCTTCGGTTATCATCATTGCTAATGACGAGCCGCCACCAGTAGTCCAACACTCGAGGGTGCAGAGGATGGAGCCAAGGGATCTGTTCCCAGACCTTGAAGATGAGGCTCGTCGTCCTGCCAGTCGCCCACAATCGTCAGAAGCATCAACATCTTCTGGGCGACCAGCAGCATCCTCGCCAGCGCCAGCACGTCATGTGCGCGCAGAAAGGAGGCCATACTTGCTCTGTATCCAAGAGCATCAGCTGATCGATGAAGACATCTTCCGCTCGAGGGCGACATGGGTACATCGATGGGAGCACCACGGGGCAATGGCGTTTTAAAATTCACGAGTGCCTGAGCCATCAGCATTCAATATCATCCCCATCAGCGGACTCCCCCACCAGTCGGTATACGCTTCGAGGATCTATGACTGGTGTCTGCCCCTGCAGCCGATGGAGTACTTCAATTCCACTCTCTATGAGTATGCTGAATACATCACGGCGGAGGTGGAGAATGCCGTTGATGATGAGATGATAACCAGCTACCAAGGACTGTGGAGGGTGAATCCGGAACTATTTCTGGAGTTCCGGAGGTGGAGGATCTTCGACCTGTGCCAGCGCCAGCTGACAGTAGAGAAGCGCGCTGTTTTGTATGCCAGACTAGGGCTTGGTTACTGGAGATCAAAGGAGGTGTGGGCGAATGCATTCATGGATTCTGATCTTGAAAGTCACCAGCAGCTGTCTACCAGGCGAATCAGGCGCCGATTGAGGAAGATTGCAGAATACCGACAGCTGACTGGGACTTCCGGCCTCCCTATGCCAAAAATGGTTAAGCTACCATTCCTCCAGTTCCAGCCCACCAGCCGTGGATACCAGCTGATCTACGCGCTCCGCCGCTTGAAGGTCCTCACCGCTCTCCCCCGGATCCCTCCATATTTTGCTGTTTTCTTTGATATGGCTGCCAGCGCTCTGCTGGTAGACCACATTGTGGAGGAGGATCCCTCCAGAGGTTGGTGGCTGACCACTGCCGTCCCCTCTGTTCCTATGATTTTGGGCGATCTTGTCCCTTATCATGAGGACTGGCAGCTGGTGGATTTCACAGCCCCACCTACTTTTGAACAAGGCCCGCCAGCACCAGCAGAATTGCCAGCGAAGGAGCCAGCAGTAGCCGACGTGCCCGCAGAGGAGCCCGCCCCAGCGCAGGTTTCAGCTGAATCTGAACCAGCAATGGCTCCTACCGCAACTGATGTGCCTTCCTCTTCCATGGAAGTATCAGCGCAGCCACTCTCAGAAATTCATCCTCCTGCGCAACTTCTTGCCTATATCGATGCCAGGATGGATCAACGCTTCGCCACTTTCCAAGCCGATGTAGCGCAGCAAATGGATTCCGTCACCGCCGGTGTTGCCACCTTTTTGGCGCGGATCCAAGAGGGGGAAAGTGCGCGAGCACTGGCTAAAGAGGAGAGGGCCAGAATCGTTGAGGAGGAGAGACGCCTTGCAGCCGAAGAAAGGCGAATTGCTGCTGAAGAAAGGCGGAAGAGAGATCAAGAAATGGCTAAACTTACTGCGATCCTGAAGTCTATCACAAGTGCTCGAACTCAGACACCAGGATCATCTTCCAAGCCATAGTCTACTCTCTTTATGTTTTTGTAAGTAAATCTGTTAGACTAGTCAGTTATCATTCATTGTACATGTAATTGCTAAATCTCTAATGGAATGTTAACTGACAAGTTGATGACAATCTCTTATTGTCCAACAATTGTCTAAGTTTTTACTTACCAGCTGAATTTACACTTCCAGTGTAATTAGCACCAGCACTCATCTTGCATGTTAAATTTATTTACATGCTTATTTGCTCTGATCTTAATTTCCATATTTTTAAACGAGCAATATCTTTCCTTGGTTGAGGGGGAAGATTTCTTTTAGTTAGAGCTGATGTTGAGGAAGTAATTTCATGGGTTTAGATCTGATAGGTTCCACTTGTAAAACCCTGAAATCCTTTGTAACTTTCCTCATCAGCTGAGTGCTCGCTGGTTAGGCTTTGATCGCACCAAAAAGGGGGAAATTGTTGGGAAATCTGTCTAAGGTTTCCTTTCCTAGTAGCTTACTTGTTTAGAATATAGTTTTGGTGGATCAAATCCAAAGTCCTACCAGCGTCAGTTGTCTCTACATAGCTCTAGTCTTAAATGTAAAGTCCTGTTTAGGTCTTTTGAGTTGTAAGTCGCAGCTGACAAAGACTCATGCTGACACTGTTCACCAGCATGATAAGAGCTTACCACTGGCTACTGTTCACCAGTTGGGAAAAGTCTCATCAGCAGGCGGCTGACAAAGACTCGCGCTGACACTGTTCACCAGCGGTGAGAAGTGCTTATGACTGGCTACTGTTCACCAGTTGGGAAGGGTTTCATCAGCAGGCGGCTGACAAACCTTACCAGGAGAATACGTGTTCCTACTTACACTATTCACCAGCGGTGATTTCACCAGTCATGGGAGATTCCGAAAAGAGTTAACATCCAGACTTTTGGTAGACTTTGATTATGCCAGGGCAAGTCACCAGCAGAGACTGCCAGCACAAGATCACCAGTATGATCTACCAGTCAGATGTTACCAGCAGAATTCCAGATTCTCTCTCCCCGCGTAGTAGAGACAAGAAGAAGATTCTCTGAGGAATCGACTGCCATAGGATGACTTTAAGGAAGGATAACTTAAAGTCTATCAGTCACAATACGCCAGTCTTATTCCTCGGACTGACTAATAGAGCCATTCTGACACAAAGAGATCTGTGTCAGATAAAGCGGTCAAAGGTATGGTTCCTTCCGGAAAAACATACCTGCCGCCGTCAGAAGGACATCCGAGGTCTGACACCTTTCCGGATGCGTCCAAACGGCTAGAAAGTTTGAATCGGTTCCTGCGACTATAAATACGTCGCAACCACCAACATTCAAACATTAGAGATCTATTAGATTCCACGAGCGATTGATTGCACGATTCCACTCATCTGCTCAACCACCGAAAGAACTGATATTATTGCAAAATCGCATAAAGTACTTTCGAGGCTTTTCATAAAGCTTTCCGTGTGTTGATTTATCAAACACGAGACTTCAAGCTTCTAGCTTGTAAGTTAAAGATCTCACTTGGTGTTCTTTCTCCTTCGAGAGAGTTCACAGCAGCTCCTGTGCTTACCAGCACTTGAGTTATTACGGGCATTCTGCCGTAGAGTGTGTTACGTTCTTGGGAGAACTAAAATACCCAGCTAGCTGTGGAGGTTGAAGTGACGTGCTCGCACTCCATCAGCTGTGAAGAGTTGAAGAAGGATCCAGGACCGGGAGCGGTTGATCTAGTGAACTGGTGGACGAGGCATTCACCAGCTAGAGATAGATCGTAGGATACCTGTACCTGATTACTCTTAGTGGAATTTCCAGTGCTTCGACTGGAGAGTGGACGTAGATCGATTGATCGAACCACTATAAAATCCTTTGTTATTTATCAGCTTTCTGCATTTCATTCATATTTTAAACCCAGCACTCAAGTGCTGGAGTATATCCTGAAACTGATATAATTGTGCAAACAAGGCTAAAATATTCTAAGTATTAAGTCACCAGCTGACCAGTTGTCAGCTGCGTACTTAGTAACCAGCACCAGCTGACCAGTTGCCAGCTGTCAGCTGTGAGTAAGTAGCGTGCAAGAAAACAATTTATATTATTTCCGCTGCGTAACGTTTAGACTCTGAAAAACCAGGACCAACAACCTAGAATGATTATTACTGATCAAGATTTAGGCATGAAGGTAGCTATTGAAAAGGTTTTAGTAGGTACCCGACACCGCTAGTGTATGTGGCATATTATGTTAAAACTAGATAATAAGGTTTCTAAGGAACTTCATGTAAATGAAGACTTTAAGGATGACTCGAAATCTTATGTTTAGTCTCATTTAACTATACCTGAACAATTTGAAGAAGGTTGGTACCATATTATGGTGAACTATGGACTAGAAGAGGATAAATGGTTCGAGACCATGTTTGAATCTAGGGATTATTGGGTTCCTGCTTTTTTCCATGATTTTTCATTCAGTGGACTTATTTGGACAATATCTATATCTGAATGTTAGAATCATTTTTACAAGGTGTCGTTCTAACTTGCTTCACTTTTTGATAAATTTCAATCATGCTATTGATTCTCAAAGGAATTCAAGTTCACATTTGGATTATCTTGATAGCTCAGTTGTTTGTAAGTTGAAGACTGGACTTTTGATTGAGAAACAAGCTTCTTTGGTTTATACTTCCAAAATATTTGGTTCTTTTCAGACTGAGGTACATGCTGCCTGATACTGTTGTCGTATTTTTTCTAGGAAATCTGTTGGGGATGGACTAGTTTATAAGATTATTGATGAAGAAATGGATATTTTTTTTGTTGTTTATAATGAGGATGATGAAACTTATGTTTGTGACTGTAATATGTTTATTAGGATTGGGTTGCTTTGCAGTCACATATATGTTTTTTTAAGAATTAAGATATAGTGTCCATTCCTGATAAATATTTGGTTAATCGTTGGAAGATGGCATTCTTGCTGAGTTTAGAGTGTAAAATACAAACTCATGATTCTTCTACTTGTGATGTTAATGAAACTAAAACAATGGAGAGCAAGATTATGAGATATTTTATTAATTGTCTTGGGAGGATTGATGGGGATAAGGAGATGTTGAAAGGCTTGTTGTCTGGAATAGAAAAGTTTGATGGCAGCATCATTAGTTGTGATGATTCTGGTTTGAAGAAGAAGATGTTTGAAGGTTTTTATGGTGCATTGGTTCCTAAAGATATTGAAGTGTTGCCTCCAGTTGTTGTGAAAACCAAAGGGAGTCGGATTTGAATTGCTTCGAGAAAAAAGATATCTCATAGAATGTTGGATAAGCCAATGAGAATGTGTGCAAAATGTAAGAAGATGACGTGTCATGATTCAAGGAATTGTGATAAAGTGAATGAGAATGTAAACTAACATGCATGGTAGCATTCTTATATATGCACGTAGGATGCTAAAAAATGATCTTATTAGTTTTTAATTTCTCTTTTACAACACTTTTATTATTATAATGCATCTTTGTTCTTCTAAAGATGCACGTAGGATTGACAATAATGTAATTTAGTAGTACCGGTTTTTTATGTTGCATATTATATCCTTTATAAATGCATTTTTTATATTTCGGATTCGGTTTTGTTATTTTTGTAGTGCTATCATTATGCTATTATAATGTCTGTTATTCATTCTTAGATGCATTCAGAATAATCACTAATGAATTATTTTTACAATTAATAAAAAATTAAGCAACTACATTATATTAGAATTGATAATCTATTTGCTAATATTAAAATGCAAAGTTTAGAAGAAACATTGCAGGATGTTGATTTCATAATGCGCATAGCGATTTCAAAAGGAACTAGTTCACATTCTAATAAGCAAAGAAATCTAACTACTACCTATTTTTCAAGCAACCATCGGTCAAAATATCCAAAAGCAATTGTTTGTCAAATCAGATTACATCTTAAACAGACTATCAATTGATTTTTGTTGTTAGCAGAAACTATCTTATAGTATTCCTTGGACAGTTTCTTCATTGTCTCCTTGTGGACGTTGACATCAAACTCCAGCAGTGTTGCACAATATTTGGCTCGGAAGTGCTGCAGCATCTTCTTATCATCTTTCTTGAAATCGGGATTCCAATCCTTCAACTTGTTACCCATGTAACTTTCCATGTACTTCATGGTGTAGATGCCACAGTCCACTTTGTTTGTGTCATTTCTCCAGTGCATCTTAAGTCTTTCTATGGAAGCAGATATTATTCCACGAGACTTGGCATTGAGTTTTTGTCCCAGGAGGTAAGTAGCAAAAAACTCAACCTGTTAACATGCATTAAATTTTTTTAAGAAAGGCATTATATTTAATGAAGTATGCATTCAGTTTATATGTGCACAAATTTTCAGTATAATATTTCATTTTATTGTTTATATTGTGCATTATTCATGAAATATTATTCATTATAGTTCATGAATTATGCATTCGAATTTATAAAGCATGGATCATGTTGTCTTTCATTATACTTATCATATCATGCATTATTAGTGGAATATCATGCATCTAATTCGAAACTATTATGCTTTAAAGGTATCCATCAATATTACTTACTAGAACATTCGGAGCATTTCCATATTTGACTGCCAAGTCTTCTATATCGGCAACACTTGAATTGTATATGATGTCAATGTCCATCTTTCTCAAATTGAAGCAAATGACATAGAAATGGTATGATTGACAAATGGGGAAGAACATATGAATACAAATACAGTTAAAATGTTTGATATTTTATGACATTGTACTAAGTTTATATTGAATTCCTACCAGATCAATATTTCTTAGTTTTGCATCAGGTTATCCAATTCTTCTTGCACTCTTTCAGAAAACACATCTTGAAGTTTTTCTTTTATCCATGACTTGTTTTGGTCAACCACTGTGTAAGACGGTTTCATTTAGAGTTAGTTTATATAACATATAAAAAAGATAATTATAGTAAGTACATACACAAGGAAAGGTTGTGAAGAATATTCTGGCAGGAGGAGATGTCTTGTATTTCTCTTGTTTGTTCAAATGGGAACTCCATGCATCTATGACGACACTCTTGACATATGTTTCAGGCTTTAAGCTTGTTATATTAGATTTCATCAAGATTCCACATCCATCTTAATAAACTTCTTATTCTTTCCTAAAATGCAAGTATCATAATTAAAAATGCAAGATAAAAACACTGAAAATGAAACATATTTCTGATCTATCAGAATACATATCTTATTTCCTAAAATGCAAGTATTATAAGTAAAAATGCAGGATAACAACATTATTAATGAAACATAGATATATCATATTTTTTTATTCGATCATTAACTTATAGATTCTTCTCATTTATGAAAATGATCCATGCTTACATATGCTTCTCTTGTAGAGTAAGAGCTTTTCTTGATTTTACAGCTCGTTCATTGAATGGTAACATTAGCTTTGTAGGCTTTTTTCTTTCTGCAATTGATCGTTTCACCATTGCAAGCATGGGTTGCTCTTTTTCAATCTCAGTTTCTTCTTCACGGTTTTCATCTTCTTTCCTTTCTTGATTCCTTTGATCTTTCACATTCTCCATCTGCATAAGGTTGGATTAATTGTATGATACTGGTACATATTATGTTAAATATTATATTGCATATACCATTTTTGTCAGTGTTTCATCATCTTGGTTTTGAGGTTCTTCATTCAGATTCTCAATCACAGATTTTATGGTCTTGTTGCGGTCTTCTTCCATCTCCTTGTTTGTGGTGTTTTCTTCCATCTCCTTGTCGGTGGTGTTCTCTTCCATCTCCTTCTCTTGACCTTCTTCTTGCAACTCTTTCTCTGTAGCAGTTTTCTCAGCTGGTTCATCATCATCAACTTCATCTTCATCATTTGTTTCATTCTGCTAACAGAGAAATCATTTTAACTATTAGATCTTGCTACTTAATCTACAATATTTGCAATGTTCACATTGTGTAAGTATTTTGCATTTTACCTCAATTTGTGGTATACCCAATCTAAAGTGCGAAGGTACAAATTCATAAAGTGGTTGTGCTTGCAGAGATTGAGGAGTTCCGGATTGGTTTAAGGAGTGTTTTGCCTCGATTGCTTGAAGAATTCTCTCCAGACTTTTCAACTAATTTGGATTACTCCATTCATTTGCCAACAGAGGATTATAGCTTGAAGGTGCATTCTCTGCTTGTTTTGTATGAACAATTGGAGAATGAACACCTAAAAGATTCCTGGATGTTTCCACAACAGCTTTGAAACTTATAGTCTGACGAATCTGTGTCGGTGCATCCTTGATCATAATAATCAATTTTCACATCGATTTAGCCATTATTTTTGTTGTTTTTAGGATTTTGTCTGTGTACTGGTCAGCCTCAGACACTGCACTCTCATCTTCATCATCCATGGTATCTTTTTCACTTTCTTTTTCATCCTTCTTCATACTGGGTTCTCCAGGATCAAATCTTTGTGCAATGTGCCCATTTCCAAAACCTCCACTTCATATATCAGATTTTTGTCTTGCTCTCAATAGAGAACTTTTCCATGATCTCATGATAGGGTAAGTCCTTTCAATAAGACGTGTGTACAGTTCCACTTAGTCAACATAGAAGAGTTGTCATGGAAGAGTAATTTATAATTAGAATATTGAATAGAATTATACACAGTAATGCATGATTCAAAACTACTAAATGCTGAAAAACAATAGATGAATGAATCATCATCATAGAAAAGCTTTTAGAGTGTAATGCATGATACCATACATAAAAATGAAACATATACTTACAATTGGCAATAGTGTCGGTCCAGTGAAACAAACATTTTCTTTTTTTCCCAATTGTCCTTGAGTCGAATGAGGGAAGTCAGCATGTATCTGCACCAGTTTAGATTGATGATGTGAGATGTGGACTTTAGGTTGTCCAAGATCTTTGGTTTTACGTAGCCATCAACAACATTCTCAAACAGACTATGTTCTAAAAGAACCAATAATTGTCTCTTAAACCAATCTCCCCCATTAAATTTAGATTTCATTGTTTTAGCAACATCTATCGGACGGATGCACCATTTTGGACGATCAAATCTTGAAGCCCATTCCTTCAGCAATGGGGATTTGTCTTATTTCCTTCTTCTGTGAATGTCTTAGGTCCTTTTGGCATTCCAAAAGTAACCCAGATGTTGTCCTCTGTCATATGGATCTTTTTTTTTTTTGGCAGTATCAAACTAAAGCTTCTTGCATCAAAGGAGGATATTCACCAGTAAGCAATCTTTGCTCGTATTTTATTTATATGCAGATGGAATATTTGCATCTAAATTAAATGACATGTTAAATGACTAAGATATCCTTAAATATGTAATTATGAAGTACGGAAAGGATAAAATGAAAACAAAAATTATTAAAGCATGACCGCAGATCTTTTGCAATCAATGGCTGAGATTTATTCTCATTTCTTACATTAACATCTATTCATATGATCTAACCTCTATAAATATATATATAAGGGGTTGATATGGTGAGAATAGCTCTTATCGTAAGAAATGAGAATAAATATAGTCCATAGATTTGACAACATCAACGATCCAGATTAAATAAGACATTCTACAAAAAATGCGGCATTTTATCCTCTTTTTACTTCATTAAAGGGCAACATAGTCATTCCGAACCAAGGCGCAAAAGTTGTGTTTTTATAATTTTATGTATTATATACTTCATTTTATCTCAATTGTGGTTCATTATAAAATAAATTCGATGTGAATTTAGATGTTACACGTGACAAGCATTTTATATTAGAGATTCTTCATTTAATTTTATTAATTCTTTATTTTATCTCATGTGTTGGTCTCAGATCAGAGAGCGTATATCGTGCAGCGGAAGTATAAGAATAAAAAATGCGCACTTTAACTTAGGCAGTTCAGCTAACAAACAACTAAGTTTTGTTTAGCAGTATAACAGTTCTATTCACGTTAGCCAGCACATTGTTTTAACAACTTTGCAGTTGTAAGCAGTTAGCAGTTTATGTGGTTTAAGATATACTAGAAAACTGTAAAGTGCGTAAGTAAAGAAAACTGTAAATGACACAGGATATTTTATAGTGGTTTGGATCCTTAAGTCCTACGTCCACTCTTCGGATATCAGATCCGGTAATTCACTAAGTAATGAAAATACACTTCTCATGATCTATAGCCAGTTGTTGTAGAGACCTCCGTCTACAGCACAAAGGATCACTCGCCCAGGTAGTTGTACTTCACTCCTTCTTCAGTCCGTCGAAGGCTCTGCTACTTCTCTGTGGACCGGCTCAAAGTTGGACTGAGGACACTGGCTTACCTGTCTTCCTTGTCATGAGCTTACCTATCTTGATTCTTGTTCTTCTCCTTGTCTTCATTCGATGAATCAGCATCTTTTGGCTTCGAGGATGTTGCAATGGATACGGAGAGGAGTTCAGCTTGTGCCTTGATAGCTGCGGTTAGTTCTGAGAGATGTTTCCTGTCTTCCACGATGGAAAGCATTAGAGCATCCAATCTCCTTGTAACTTGATCATCCCGCAACTTGCGCTCTTTATCATGTATCATGTATTCCTCTTTTTGCTTTTTCTCTATTTCAACCAACTGCAGCTTCATCGACTCCTCCTGTCTCTCTTCCTCCTTTTTGACAATATCAATCACAAGAGCCAGATGTTGATTCAACTGTTGATCCATCTCTTGTCTCAGAGCGTTATAGAGCAGGAGATCTGTGGCAACTGAGAGAGGATTCAGAGACAGGACTCCGTCAGGCGTAGTCATTGCTCTAGATTCATCACAGGGTTGACTCCTAGATGTTGCAGTGGAAGACTCCGGTTGGAACATTGCTGCTTCAATATCCTTCGGAGTAGAGTTGGTTGCTGCTGAGTTGGTTGCTGTTGCCCCATGTCTATCCTTTTCAACAGTGGCGACCTCTGCTGTCTTTCAAAGTGCTTCAGCAATTGCAGCCTCTTCTTCTTTTCTCTTTAGCTCAGTGGCTGCTGCTTCCTGTCTTTTCAGCTCAGCGGCAGCTTCTGCTTCTTGCTGACGTCTTAGTTCAGCAGCCTCTGCTTCTTTTTGCTGATGTCGACGTTCGGCTTCCTCATTTAGGGCTTTCATCTATTTTCTTCTTCTAGTGCAAGAAGAGTCTTTCTTTCGGAATAAGTATGCACACGTTGGCAGAGACGAATGAATCTGATTTGAAAGAGACACATAGCCAGAGCGTTCATAAATAAGATCTCCAAGGAACGAGTGGCAGTGACTGTATATGTTAAGAGTTTAGATAACTGAATAGCTTGAGTAAGTTCAGCCTTCTCTTTTCTCCTTATTCTCTCATTTTCCTCTTGTCGTAGTCTCTCTATCGCCTGTGTTTCTTTTTTCTCAAGATCAAGGAGCTCAAGTTGGATTTCATCGGTTTGAGAATTTATCCATATGTTGATATTCTGTAGCTGCACAAGTTTTTCATGATTCTCAGTTATCCTGGGACGAATATACTCAAGGTGTGATTCACTAGTAGTTCGCGTGGTTGTGGCCGAGAGACCCAATTTGCTTGACAGAAGATCTGTTAGAGATAAATGTTGAACAATCCTTTGAGTTAGCACTTCATCATTTTGTAGAACTGTTTCAGCCTGTAATACAGTTTCTTGGTGGGGAAGTTGTTTCTGAGATTCAATAGCTTCCTTTTGCAGACTCTGATTAGTAGATTCTTCAGCTGGAGATTCTGACCTTGTTCCCCTGTCTCGGAGACTATCTGAATAACTTGCTTATGTGATGATGGTGATGGGGGATGAGCTTTCAAAGTTGTGCCGCCTGAGGTGGAAGGAGTGAAAGGTTGTCGGTGAAGAGATTCTTTGTCTGAGTGATGAGACGGGCTTTGAAGAACCATAATAGGAACCGTGTTATCTTCTGTGTGGTCTTCATGATCATCAGGTTCCTTGCCTTTTCTATGCGTTTCCCTTTCTTCTTCCAAGATACTAGTGCGGACTAGTCGTCTTCTTTTCCTGGAAGATGTTTGTGGCGGCACGATGTCTGTTCGTACTGATCTACTAGGAACAACTTGTGACCTGCACTCTTCGATCACATCCGCTGCTTTCCAATGAATCTTATCTCCGTGAGGTAAGAAGTCAGATGGTACTAGGTATTCGCCTTCTTCCCTGAGACCTATCAGTTTTCCAATTAGATGACTAATTTTTAGTCCAAACCCCACTCCAGATTTGAATCTTTTGGTGTCTGGTATGGTCTCATTTTTCTTGGCATTTTCAAGAATACACCCCAAAAATGAATTCAGTCCAGTTTCCACCTGAACAGTCATCCAATACCATCATGACAGCGTACTTAGGCTGACTTAGTTCTGAGAATGATCCTGCACCACAGTATAGTGTCCTGAGTGTGATTTCACTCAGAGTCTTGTATAGGGGCCTCAGTTCTTAAACTCTGGTCGGCAGATGGAAACTATGTTTATACTCGGGTTTCTTCCAGACATGCCAATGTCTCTCCATTGCTCCGTCGTCACTCTTTAAATAATTGGTGACATTTTCAACAATTTTTGGTAGGTGGAAGAATTCAGCAATAGTGTCGATAGATATGACCAAAGGAATCTTGTTGACTTTGGTTTTGAAGGATTTTCCATACTTGTTGACAATAGCATTCTCATAGAACTCAACAACGCGGTGAGGTTTGAATTTATGAGGACGTAATCCTAGAAACCGTACTAGTTTTTCTTTGCTCAACTTGTCGTAAAACCTCTCATCAGAACACAAGTAATCAAGTTCTTTCAAATTCGGAATCTTTTCTTTAAAAACTTGACTTACTCGAATGTCCTTGTCGGAGATTTTGGTAGCATTGACTATATCACTCGATAGTCGCTTCAATTCCTTATGAGTGTGTCCTTAATTAGTAGCACCTCTCTTCGATCTCATCGATCCGCTTGGACTCTCACCAGATAAAATCTTCCTTTTGCCCATTCGATTGACGAACAATTAGAGTAGAGAGATGACTCAAGGTGAATGATAGAATGAGATTTAGAAGCAGCGATTTCAGGAAATGTTTAGGGCATAGAGTGGTCGAGGCAAGCTTA
Organism: Plectranthus barbatus; assembly: GCA_026898455.1. Lineage (NCBI taxonomy): Eukaryota > Viridiplantae > Streptophyta > Magnoliopsida > Lamiales > Lamiaceae > Plectranthus > Plectranthus barbatus. The sequence continues at coordinate 1,282 of JAPKLW010001743.1, read as the reverse complement.
ATCGAAGATCTTGGATGCAGTTAGATCCACGGCTTGGAAGAAAGTAATCTCCAGTTGAGATGAAAGCATGACGTAAGGAAAGTATCCATCCTGCTGATGAGATCAGCATTAGTCATGTCTTCCTTGAGAAGATGATGAAAGTTTTCTTTCGATTCTTTCTATTTGAAAAACTGTTGTGCCAGTTGTCATCCCTCGGTTGCCAAGAAGGCGTCTCGCTGTTCAGTGTGTAGTCTCTTTTTCCACGTGTCTTCAACCGACTAAATTGTGTGAGGTGGTTTCTATAACTACCTTCTTCTTATCAGTAGGAGAGTGCTCTTAACCCATCTTTTCACGCAAGTCTCGAATTAACTTCTTCTCTCAAGGCAATGGCAGTTCCTTCTTAGATTGAAATAATAAGGGGTAAAATATTTAACCCGACTAGATTGTTGGTAGAGTATTGGGAAACTCCTATTCACAACATTGTCATGTGCGATCTGAGAAGAAATCAGCTTCTATCCTTCGTGACTTGTCAGCCATGTAAATTTCAAGATAAGGTTCTTCGTGACATTGTTGATAGATGCTATGTGGAGGAAGGGAATGAGATGTCTGCCTTCTTTCATGAATAGAAAATATGTTGGTCTCTGATAAGCTCATTATTTCACTCACTTATCTATATTATTTTCCTACTATTTTATGTAGATTTATTGAGTTTATATATATATTTTATGCATGATGTCAATATTAGGTGGTTTTAGGTGTGTTTTGATGTTTATGCAGGTTTTTAGGCCTAAACTCACGAGAAAACCGTTCCGGAAGCAGTGACGTGTAAGAGTAGCAGTGAAGAGTTTTTCCACAAGAGGAATTCGGGCTATTGGCACATGGAAATGGATGATGCTTTGAGTTAGCTCTCCAACACAACTGGAATCGGGTCAATCGGAGTTCGGAGGAGGAAGTTATGGCCAAAACCGTGAGACAGCGCAGAAGGGACGAGAAGCCGCATCGACAGACGCCAATCAGCATCGATCGACGGAGACCAGGAAGCCTCGTCGATCGATGTGGATCAGCCACGATCGACGCGAGCCTCTCTGCTGGAGCGAAAATCTGATAAAAATTGGATTTATTCATATCTTTAGCCCTAGAATTGATAGGATACACCCCCACCTCTATAAATATCCTAATAATGTCGATTTTGAGAGTAACTTTTGACCTTTTTATCATACTTCATTCCAGATTTCAGTTTTTAGAGAGATTTCCACGAATTTTAGAGTTTATGTTTGAAGACAGAAGTTTGTGGGAAGACATT
>JAPKLW010001742.1:123318-156494 GCA_026898455.1 Plectranthus barbatus | reverse complement strand
CCCCCCCCCCCCCCCCCCGTTTTCCTTTGTGTGTTAGGTCTGCTAAATGATTTTCCATCAATCTGAAATTTAAATATGTTATACTTGAATGTGTTAGGAAGATTTTGGCTTTGGTTTCATGTAAAAATGTTATGCGGTTCGAAAGTTATGCACCCTGCAAAACTGGGTGTCATTCTGTGTCGCATTTTGAAAATGGTTTCGAAAACTGCACTTAGACATTTCATAAAATTCCCAAAATTTATTTATAGGTCTTAGACACATTATAAAGCTTGCATATTAATTTAGAAGTCATTAGTATGTATATTTTAGTCACAATCAATTTCTGAAGTTGCACCCTGTTTCCAGACCGTAGTAAAAACGTTCAGGAAATCTGATCTTCCCCAGCCCATATCTCCCAAACGAAAAATGATTTTTATAAACCGTCAATTGAAGCATACTCATTCAAAAATCTAGTTTCTTCATGTAAAATTTCATGTTTTAATTCCATGTATATTTCATTCGGCATTGTTTTGAAAATGACATTATCTAGAATGTATAAATAGGAATCTTTTAGGTTCAAGGTCGTAAAGTACTTCTAAATTGCATCCAATTATTTTCTTAAACTACATTAACACATTTTCAGAAATAAAGATTTGTTTCAAAATTGTTTTACATAGTTATCAATCAATTATATGCATTTAATTATAGGACCTAAACATGTTAGAGAGTCTCATTGCACACACCTTTAAAACAAAATATGAAAGCCACAAGAAATTATATGGTGAGTCTATAAGCATGTAAATGGTCAAAGAATTCTAGAGGAACTCATATGGTACTTGTTACATAATTATCAAGCATGTTGATTAAATTGAAAGAGCATGATATATACAAGCCTACTTGTTAAATAAATCTTAGCAAGCATGATTATATGTGGAGCCTAAGTATGAAACAACTACTTGAAGCATGCTAGATGAATTAGATGGATAATCACTTATGTGAAACATGCATGAAATTAAATGAACACACCTAGTAATTTAGTGTTATAATCTAGGTGTTGGTGATTGTGGCAAAGAAGCATCCCCTAGGAGAATCCAGTGAATCGAACACCCCTTCAAAATTAAGGTGGGCACTACTTTATCCTACAAATGAGTTTTCGCAAATGTTTTCAAATAAAATAAAAGTGTTTTTGTTTTAAACTATGGAGCACCGTATAACTGTTTTGGCACCTTTGCAATTGATAATTGATGTTGTTGATGTTGGTGATGATTATGAATGATATTGGAGATGTGCTGGATCGGGGATTAGCTACCCCCGTGGTATTGTAAGTCTAATGCATTAGCCCGGATAGTAATAAGACTACCGGTCAGGTAAGGACTCTAATTTCCTTACCGGGTGGATGGCGAGCGGCCACTCCCATCTTACCCTTATGTGAATTATATGATGATATGATGAATTGTTGGTGATGTGAATGATGGGACGACGATTGTATGGTGCCATAAAATGAGTGGGCATGCCCTTGTGAGGTAAAACGTTTTGTGCATTCACAAGTTCCTTTCAATAAAACCCTTGTGTTATGCATGTGTGATACGGTGCGTTTCCATAATATATATATGTATTCTGTTTTCGGGACACCGTGAACACTGGGTACGCGGAGTACTCAGCCCCTGTGTGTGTTTTCCCCACATGCAGGTAACAGGTGACGAGGTGGCGGTGGCGTTGTGGCAAAGGGGATGGTCGTGAAGATAATTGTGTGGACTTATTGAGAATGTAAAGTTGTTTCGAGACTTTCTTATATATTGACATTCTTATTTGATACTTTGAGGCATGTCGCATTTGAAATCCCCTCCAAGCATTGATTGAGTAGAGTCAAATGATTTTCCTTTCTCTCTCTTGTTTATTTTGGATTCCCTATCAAGTGAATTATTTACCTAACATGCTATTCGTGATCTTTGATATTATTCTGGTACATGAGCTGCGGGCTATGTCTTCATACATAGACCCAATTGGTTACTTTCTTTGCAAACTTGTATTATTGTTCCAAGTTGTACTTGGCGTAAGACCCGCGTGGAGGTCATTACTTGAATCTATTTGAATTTCCTCTTTCGAGCATGTACATATCTTATTGCTCGCCACGCGTGTTATTGAATAATCCATTTTGATCTCGTTATGCTTCATCTATTATTATGTTAAGATATATATTCACTTCAAATTCAATGAAGCATATTTACAGCTTATTAAATTATTCTACTCAAATCGCTTCCGCCATTTTAATTCATCATCTATGTTGAACTCAAATAATTTCTACGCTATTTCAACTTCATTATTGTCAAGCATTTCTAAATTGTTCAAAACCCTTAGCGTGCATTGTCCGCACGTGGGACTGTCGCATAGGCCCGGTTTGGGGGCGTGACAATCTAAATACCACAATTTTTTTAAAACTATATTCATGCACGAATCAATTACAAACAGCGTCTAGAATTTAAAAACAAGATCAAATCATCTCCTAACATAAAAAAATCAATAGAACCATGAACACTATCGAAAATAAAAAATACAAAGTTTTAAACTTACCTTCAGATCAGACATGTCCTGTTCAAACTACAGAACTCCAAAATCAAAAACAAAACTCCACAAAAACCACAATTTCGAAGCCGACAACTATCACGAATGCCAAATCCAGAAACAAAAAAAATTCGATCGAGAGAAGATATATAAATTGAATCGAACGAAGGAGGAATAAGATATCAGAACGCACGAAATAAGGAATACAAAATCTAATTAAATATGGAAGTATATACCTTTTAAATTTTAAAAATCCTAAAATTACAAAAATAACCTTAATGAATCAAAACTGCAGGATAAACGAGGAAAACTGCACACGGAGTAAATTTGATCATGAGCGTTGATATCACAAAATCAAAGGCTGAGATTTATTCTCATTTCTTATACTAAAAACTATTCTCATATGATCACTACTCTATATATATATAACCTTATAATTATATTTTAATATAATTAAAAATAATATTAAATATGTAATTCGTGCAACGCACGGGTGTAAATCTAGTATCTATACTTATATTAAAACAACATAATAAATTTTTAAAATCTCCAATGTAATACTATTATGAAAAAAAATTATAAATACAAATATCCCAATATTCAAATCCAATAAAAAGAAATTAATAATATTGAGTTGAGTATTAAAAATGAAAAGGTTGAATATGTCTAATATTTTTGAAATGGTTAAATGAAAATATAATTAATAATTTAATGTGTTGATAAAATAAAATAAAATAAAAAGTGCAAATGGAATTTTGCTGCGATAATATCAAAATCAATTAAAAGAAATTTGAATAAAGCTGCGTGCATGGGATCCATGAAAAATTGTATAACACAATTTTGTGTTTTAGAATTCAGGTTTATGAGATAGCAAAAGTTGTAAAATCCGCCGTTGCAAGCAGTCTTAGGAGAAAAGTTGACGTATATATATCATGTCCAAATAGTATTGAGATTTTGATATATTGTTATTATGATACTGAATAAAAATTCAAATTTTAAAAATACACTATCTACATAATTCATATCTGATATTTTAAAAAAAAAAAAAATTCTCCATCATCAGTCAACATATTTTAGATATCGAGACAATTTTAGAATTATACTTATAGTGAATTTTTAGCATTTATTAATATATTATTTTTGAGTATTTATTTTGTCTGTTAAATCTAGAGGTGATCTCGAACAGGTTAATGTGATGCCTTATGTTTTCGGAGAAGTTGCTAAATATGTGTCTGACCTCAAATTCTTAACTATGGTCACTAAAGGTGGTGATTTCAAACAGGTATCCATTCCATTCCATTCTGATCCATTCCGAACTCTGGTTTTTCTATCTATTTTATTTGTGTTTGTTGGTTTTGATTCAGGAGGGTATGTGGATGCTAAGATTTGGCAACCTGAGGGTACTAGATATAAGTTATAACGATAACATGGACACGCGGAGGCAACAATTTGTTGGGGCTGATTCCATATCTGGAGAGTTGCCCATTGCTCGAGGATTAATTGCGGTTGAATGTGAGTTTTGTTTGTACATTTGCATTATTATGTTGTAGAGAGATTTTAACAGAATGTCATTAATGGATGCAGTTACCAGATCCGGAGGTGGTTGCATTGAGCAGTAAGCTGCAGCCGCAAGTAGTTGAGCTGAGGAAGTTGAAGAAAGTGGAGATGAGTGGGTTCCGTGGTACGGATAATGAGATCGAGTTTGCGTTGTACATCCTTGAAAATGCAGTCTCCCTCCACCAAATGTGTTTGACTAGATGCCGCAAGTTTAGCACCGGACATGGGCGATGCAACAGGTCGACCGCGGCTCCTTGGACTAAACCAACCCTTGAATATATGAAGCAATGTTTGGGAGGCCAAGCTCTCTCTCCTACTGCCAAATTGATTTTTAGACATCAATCTTGATTCTTCATCATCTCCCACATACTGTTTCATTCATATACTCCCTTCGTCCCGAAACAATTGTCTTGTTTGAAAATGACACAAATACCAATGCGGGTAGAGATAGAGAAAATTAGTATTTTATTAGTGAGTGTATATTAACTTTTTATTTTAGGTAAGAGGACAATTGTTTGGGATGGACGAAAAAGGAAAACAAGACAATTGTTTCGGAACGGAGGGAGTAATTGTTTTGGTTTGGATTCATTTTTACTCTAGTTTTGCTTTACACTGCCCAAGAATTAAGTGATGTGTAGGAAGGCTTTATTAATCACCTTTTTGTGTACTAACCTTTGCCTACATAAATATTTGATATTTTATTTTAAAATGTTAAATTTTATATATACTAAATTTTCACCTCGCGAATAAATACCCGACATTCTTATTTTATAATATTAAAATAAAAACTAATAAATTATACATGGCCTGTCGAAGTGCATGTCGACCAGCATGGCCTGCGTCGATCAACTTGGCTCAAGTCGATCGACTTGGCCTGCATCGACCGACGCCGAAATGCACAGACACGCTGCGTGACCTTCCTCAACCATTTTCGGCCACAACCGACTACCCCGACCTTCACATATCATATAAACATAATAAGGAACAATCCTAGATGATAAAAACACAAATCCATTGGATTAAAAGGCAGTAACTTTGTGAAAAAGAAAGGTGGAAACCCTCGCCTTCAACAATGCTCAAGGCAGTTTCCGGCGAACGGGCGATGGGGCTAGTGATCCAAGGGTAATGGTATAATCCCCACAATACAAGGAACATGAATATTAAGTCAGATCATGATTCCGTTAATGTTCGACACGATTTTGGAGGCAATAATCGAAAATAAAAGCTTACCGACGGGGTCTATTCGTCGGCCTTTAACTTTTGTGATTCTCAATGAAATGGAGCTCTATAGAAATCTTAAATCACTATCTTTTGTTGGTCTATAAAAGTCGTGGCCTGAATCTCGCTCCAATGGCTGGAAAAGTTGAAATAAAAAGGTGATCTGAGGGTGGGGTGTACGGGAGGGAGGTGAAAGAAATGAGTTGCGTGCTTGGCAAATTTCCTTCTCACGAGTGTTTTGATTCGTGTGCCCCAGTGTGGGTATATATAATTATGTTGTCCTGTGTGTGTGTGCATTTTTTCTTTTTCTTTTTTTCATGTGAGTTTGAATAAACTTTGTTTATAGCTAGCTATCAAGTCTTTTAAAAAAAACTACATTAGAAGAGATTCACACGCATATGTCACGGGATAGGAGTTTAGTACTCGTAAACACCAATGCCGTGCGGCCTTAGGACCTGGTCCTAAGCAGCCTTGTCTTCGAACTTGCTAGAGGGAGAGAGAAGTTAGAGAGAGTTAGAGAGCTTTCTTGGAGAATGCCTTTGTATTACTTGGAATACTTGATTACAACTTGATGGTTACAAATGAAGGGGAAGAGTCCTATTTATACTAGTTGATGGAGCCTTCTAGAGAGTGCAGTATAATAGTACAAGTTCTACAAGTAACTATAAGCTTCCATTGCCTTCTCCTTACTTCCATTAGGTTCCATGTCCTTCTATTCCGCTCCGGAAGGTTCTGAGGCCTTCCGCCATGTTCCACATCCTTCTCCAACGTTCCATAATGTTCTGAAAGGTTCTGCACCCTTTTGGGTCATTCCAGAACTATCCGTTGTGTTTCGGAAGGTTCCACATCCTTTTGCTATCTCCCGTTCCCTTCTACCGCATTCTAGAACATGCTGGACAAGTCTTAGAGTGCCAAGGTGCCCCTCCGTGGCAACCTCCCCCGCCCAACACTGCGACGCCCTCGTCGCATCTTTGGCGTGGAACTTTGCGATCTCATTCTCGAATTGCCACAAGTCTTTGGCAGGTTCCCAACTTGCTTCATTTTCCGGCACTCCCTTCCACTGGACTAGATATTCTTTCTTGGCCTTGCACCATTGTTTCCTTACTTCCCGTTCAGCCAAAATCTTTTCAACCTCTTAGTTGTACATCATCTTAGCTCCAAGGGATGCTCGTGTGGACTCCATCCTGCTAGGATCTTCCCGATCTTCATGAAAGGGTTTGAGCATACTAACATGGAACACCGGGTGTATTTTGAGCTTCTTAGGTAGCTCGAGCTTGTATGCCACCTTTCCAACTCTCTTGATAATCTGGAACAGTCCTTCATATCTTCGCACTAGGGCCTTGTGCAAGTCTTTGTGCCTCATCACGTTGTGGAGTTTCACCAAGACTTGGTCGCCTACTTGGTACTCCACGAGTCTCCGCATCCGATCTGCCCACTTCTTCATCTTCTTCTTGGCTTTGTCTAGGCAAGATCGTGTCAAATCCGCCTCTTCTTGCCATGATTTGGCAAGTCTGTACGCCGCGGGGCTGCTTCCTTTGTATCCCGATGCTACCGTGCTTGGCGTGGCTGGTTGTTGTCCCATTACTATCTCAAATAGGTTTTTCCTCAGTGACTCACTCCGCTGCAAGTTATAGGTGAATTGGGCAACATCTAGCAACTTTGCCCAATCCTTTTGAGTGGAGCTCACATAATGTCGTAAATAAATTTCAAGTAGTGCATTTGCCCGCTCCGTTTGACCATCGGGTTGGGGATACAAACTCGTAGAAAAGTTTAAGTCCGTACCTAGCATTTTGAAGAGCTCCGTCCAAAATCTTCCCGTGAAGCGCGGGTCTCGGTCACTCCTCGGTTTAGTTGCATTGCCAAAAGAGTTTTCTCCCTGCTTCCCTTGGATCTTTTAACGGAAACTATGCATTGACATTGTGCATCAAGAATGCATATGTAGTCCACGAATGGGACTATCATAGCATCTATGCGATCTAGAAAATACATGCCGAGTACAAAATCATAGTCGTCAAGGGGAATTACCTCCACGGTTTCCTTCCCACTCCATTGCCCCAAGCATAAGTCCACGTCCTTTGCTACTCTGCACGTCGGGACTTTCTCCGAGTTAACCGTCTTGAGTCTTCCCGGCACTTTCTCGACGTGAAGGTTCAACTTTGTCGCAGCTTCCTTTGAGATAAAGAGGTTTGAGGCCCCCGTATCTACCAACGTGTTCATCTCTTTGCCCGCAATTTTCGCCTTTGCAAACATTAAGCCCTTAGACCTAGTCTTCTTGGTCTTGATTGAGCTGAGGATCCGTAGAGAACCCAACCGCGTCTCCTCTTTCTCTTCGTATTCTTTGAATATACTTGCCAACTTGCCTCGACTTGGGCAATCCCTAGCTATATATGGTCCGTCGCACATAAAGCATTTCAATACTCTTTTCATTGTTGAACTTACTTGGTCCTGGTCGTTTCTTGTTGGTCTCGAACCTGGGTGGCTTCCTTGTTTTCGATCATGATTTCCTTTCTCGGGCTCCCCCGCCATTATGGGGAGCCTTCTTTTTGGGGTCTACCTTCTCCGAATGGTCCTCCGTAAGGGATTCTGCCGTAGTGATCGTCGTACGCAAGTCTTGCATGCCCTGTCGTTGCAATTCTTGCTTAGCCCACGGTTTTAGTCCATCCATAAATTGGAAGTATACGTCCTTTTCTCCCATGGAAGGTACTTGAAGCATCAACTCCGTGAATTGTCTGCAATATTCACGAAGATCCCCTTTATGCTCCAATCTCCGTAGCTTGGGTCGTGCTTCATCCTCTGCATAAGCCGGATAGAATTGCTGACGGGATTCTTCCTTGAATTCATCCCAAGTAGCGATCGGGTCACCACTCCGATCGTCGCACCTGCATCTCCACCACAGTAGTGCATTATCAAAATGGTACGTGGTTACCGTACTTACTTTGGCATCCTCTTCCTCAACGCCGAATGCACGGAAGTAGTTCTCCATACTCCAAATAAAGTTATCTACCTCATTGGCTACCCGTGAGCTGTTGAAACCTTTCGGCCTTGGGACGTCTGGGCGAGGTCCCAAGGTGCTTGTGTTGGCCCCTTCAACACGAGTTCTCCGTAGGCGAGTCACCTCAGCCTGGAGAGTCCTTATCTCCGATTGCATTCCGCGCATGGTCTCTTGCATACCCTGAATGAGTCCCCGCAGAGTTCCCAACTCATTGCCTCATTCGTCCTTGGCTACATCAAGGTTCTGTTGGAAGCTATCCTTGAGTTCTCCAAACTCCCCACGGACCTCCTCAACCGTGGTGCGGACCTCCTCAAACGTAGTTGATGCTTCTTGAGTGTCCCCCTGGACTTTCAATAGAACCAGTTCTATCTTTGCAACTCGCTCTTCTAATGTCGCCATGAGATCCCTTTAGGCCTCCCGAGTCTTACGGTTTTTCTTTGGTTTCTCATTGATGTTAAGATCCATCATGTTGCTCTCGTTGTTGGCCATGGTCGAACTTTCTCTCTCAGACGCCACTAAACGTGGCTCTGATACCGCTTATCACGGGATGGGAGTTTAGTACTCGTAAACACCAATACTGTGCGGCCTTAGGACCTGGTCCTAAGCAGCCTTGCCTTCGAACTTTCTAGAGGGAAAGAGAAGTTAGAGAGAGTTAGAGAGCTTTCTTAGAGAATGCCTTTGTATTACTTGGAATGCTTGATTACAACTTGATGGTTACAAATGAGGGGGAAGGGTTCTATGTATACTAGTTGATGGACCCTTCTAGAGAGTGTAGTACAATAGTACAAGTTCTACAAGGTTCTATAAGCTTCCATTGTCTTCTTCTTCCTTCCATTAGGTTCCATGTTCTTCTATTCCGCTCCGGAAGGTTCTAAGGCCTTCCGCCATGTTCCGCATCCTTCTCCAACGTTCCATAATGTTCCAGAAGGTTCCGCACCCTTTTGGGTCATTCCCGAACTATCCGTTGTGTTCCAGAAGGTTCCACATCCTTCCGCAATCTCCTGTTCCCTACTACCACATTCTAGAACGTTCCGGATGAGTCTTAAAGTGCCAAGGTGCCCCTCCGTGGCACATACATCATTGTTAGTTACATGCCTATATAAATATAATTTGAAAATGGACACAACAATATTCTCAAAATCAACTAAAAATATGTAAAAAAAATGCTCAAATGTTATTTTGACAAAATTCTTCAGCAGCGGTCTACCGCCACCTCTCCAAAAAAAAAGTAAAAAAAATGTTCCTCGTTGCAGATCTTGATCTGACAATCAGATCAAAGAGCAAAAGGAGGAACTCTAGTGATCATGAATGCTAAAATTAGAAGACAAATACCATTGACAACATTAATATTTGACATGTAAAGGTAATATATAAGACCTCCAAAAAAGAAGTAAAAAATCTTGATCCATCCAGAAGTTGAATGAATGTCATGTCGAGGATCCTGCAGGCAGTGATCCACACCTCATATAAAAAATGTGGGACAAGAAATCTACCTAAAAAATGTAAGCCTGTCGACGTCACTCATATTATCTCTGAGTTTGATATCGAACTTACTCTCCGACTTGACCAAATCCCAGCCAGGGACTGGATCCTCCTTCGATATATCATCTATACCAATTCGAATCACTGTCCTTTCAGCCATGACACTCTGTATTGCACAAATGAAATTGATAAGTACCAGCCATTAATAGTAGATGAATGGTACAAATAAGATCAATGAAATAAACAAGAACTGCATGATATTTCAAAAATCTAGCTATGCTGTTGAGTGATTTAAAATGACTATAATTTTGTTGGAAAGTCTGGAAGCTAAAAACTATGCATTTCTAGCCTGAGACGGTTCCGTTGTCAATTGAATATGATGTGTGAGGCTTCAGGTGGACTATTCAGGGTTTATGTGCCTCCACCTTCTACTTCTCCCACAACCTTTGCTTCTCAAATGTAGCTCTTTTATTTTTTAAGTTTTGAAACCACATCCTACCAACAAATATGCTTAAGTGATGCAATGGGAATTCCCATTACCAGCAGCTTACAAAAAAAGAATGTTAGTCCCTAGTGAAAACAAGTAAGTTTCATTCCAATTAATATTGGATCTAATTAGCCCCAAAAAATATAAAATGGCACCCAAAATAAATGCTACAACAAATCAAGTTTATCTAATAATGTTTTACATTCTATAAATCCAATACAAAATTAGCATTACCATTACCGTCTGAATTTAACCACCCTATGAAGATAAGAAACAACAAAAGAAATTTATTGTCTCTTGAATGATGTCAGGTATGTTCCAGGTCTGAAAGAAATTTATTGTCTCTTGGAATGATGGAGTCGAAGGGATATAATTTTAGATCAGAGAATGGATATTTGTATGTTAGGAAGGGTTCAAGGATTGTTCTCAAAGGAATCAGGAAATATAGTCTGTATTACCTTGTTGCTGAGCACGTAGTCGGTGATTCTAATATAATTGTTATGCATAATACTCACTTTTGGCATAAGAGGTTTATGCATATAGGACATGATGGGTTGAACCATTTTGTGAAGGAAGGAGTCATGCAGATTAAGAACTCTTTGACTGTTGGTATATGTGACCAATTTGTACTTGGAAAAAGGAAATGGAAACCAATGCGAGTAGAGAAAAACATGGTTTCTGAGGCTGGAAGTACAGGAAACACAATTAAAGGAAACACTAATTCTTCATATAGGTGTTTCAAATCATATAATTAAAGGAAACACAACAAGTCTATCAAGATCCTAAAACACAAAAGAAATAAGAAGAAAACATTACACGTTCTTACATCAAGTCCAACGGAGCTTCTCTCCCCGTCTAAGCCCAAATATTGAAAAGCCCTACTCCCATTTTCCACAGCAGTCACTGCACATCACAGTTAACAACAAATTCAGCAAACCACCAAAACAAGAACAAACAAACTAATCATATAAGTAAAACAGACACACACCTTTGAAGCTTTGTAACACCACCCCCGCAGGAATCGGTGTCAGGGTCTGCAGCCCAATGCATCCCAACCCTTCTCCAGCCATGCACTCCATTTAGGGGCGGCCTCATTGCTGGCAGGTTGTTGGCAGGGGGGATTGAACCCAGACCTACCCGTTAACACCAATCCCTTGTGGATGTGGTGTAACCAGTTGAGCTTTTTTGTAACATTTCCCCCCAGGGACCGATGTCAGGGCCTGCAGTCCGATGCACCCCAACCACATCTCCAGTTGTCACACAGACTCTTTCTGGAAGGTTGTTGGCAGCGTGATTCGAACCTCTGCCCTGCCCTTTAACACCAATCCCTAAGGAGTTGATGCCATCCACTAAGCTGCCTCAACTGGTTATTCATCGATAATCAGAAGTCTGAATTAACACAAACAAACAACAAAGCATATTCAATTAATTCAAGATTTCAGAAAAAAAAAGGATGAAAACCAACTTAGCTTAACTTAAATTATAATCGCAGCAGGAATCACAATCTCTTGGCGTGCGGACGGCCGGGGTGCGGTGGCGGGCGTGAAGTAGCAGGTCAGAGGCGTGCTGCCAGTGGGCATTCATGCAGACTGCAGACATGCGGTGGCGGGAGTGAAGGAGCAGATCAGAGGAGTGTGGTGGCCGGCGGGGAGGCATGAGAGAAAAGAGGGGGAAATTGAATTAGGCGTGAGAGAGAAGAGGGGGGTAAATTGAAATTGAATTGAATTTATTAGGTTTTACCGAACTTAGCATGATTTTTCAATTTTATCCCAAACTTTTAACTATAATATTTTCAGGTTTAAATTTAGAATGAGTTTCCAATTTTATCTCAAACTTTTAAATATAACAATTTTAGTTTAAACTTTGAATTTTTTCTCATTTGTCAATATTTAAACATCCAAAATCTTACATGGTACCAATAATTACATGTCATACACAAAAACCTTACACGGACACTAGTCATCCATGTGAATGGCATTCATGAAGTATTTATTAAGAATAAGAAATTTTAGAGTAATATATGATTTTCATAAAACTCATGATATATTTATTAAATATAAAAAAATTTAGATAAATATATTTGATAAATTACTAAGATATAACTTAGTTTTATGTTTTTATTTGTTTTAATATTAAAAATAAATATATTTAAATTATTATCTTAGATCTTATTTTAAAATAATATTGTTTAAAAGATTATTTTAATTTGAGAGTAGAATATAAAGTAAATATTAATATAGTATGAGAGTTGTATACATTTCTGAACAAAATACCCTGAATGAACTATGGCCTATGATCTAGGCGTTCATTTTTTTGATCTGATGGCTACAATAATGACATGTGACAAATAATTTATTTTTTAATTTAATTGAAAGGGTATTTCAGGTAGTTACAATTTTATTAGATTTGATATTATGGTAGTTCCTAATTTCTTGGAATTTTATTTGTTAGCATATATTTATATTATTATTGTTGCACACTAATTTTATTAGAAAACCTGCCACACGACAAAACCGCTGCAGCGCCGCCTGTGGATCATCTACATTCCACACGACGTTCCCCCAGAGCACTGCCATTTTTGCGCAATTTCTGCTGAATTTTGGAGCCCACGTTCTTGTTGTTTGTGCTGAGTTGAATCGTCACAGTTACTCTTTGGGTTCCTGCATTGCATAGCACAGCGGCAATTTTTTTCCTCCCACTATTACCAGCTGTCACGCCGGCAAGCGCTCTGTCTTCCTACCGTCAAGGTTCTCATCGGCAATTTTTTTCACTCATTATTATCAGTCACTCCGGCATGCGATCTGTCTTCCTTAGTTTTCTCGATGCCATAACGAGAGCTAGAACGAGCTTTTCAAGGGTCGGATATCGTGTCTCAGTGTCGAGAAGTGCTTGACCGACGTAATACACAAGATGTTGGTTTACGTCTAATTCTCGAACAAGTACGACACTTATGGCCTTTTCCGAGACGACCATGTAGAGTTGTAGCTCGTCATTTGGTTCGACTTTTTCCATGACGGGGGACTTGTTAAATATTGTTTTAGGGAGTTGAGCGCTTCGTTACACTGCCTCGTCCATTCGAACTTCTTTGTTTTTCTAAGTATAGAAAAAGGTGAGTTCGTCGTATTTGAGTAATGTGCGACGAATCTGCTGATTGCTGCCAACTTCCCAATCATTCGCTACACATCCTTTACATTTTTGGGTGGTTGGATGTTTTGAATCTCCTTTATCTGGAGCAGATCGGCTTCAATTCTTCTTCGGCTGATTATGTAGCCGAGGAATTTTCCGAACGAAACACCGAAGACGCACTTTGCAGGGTTCAACCTCATGTTGAACCTTTCCAGGATTTGAAATGTTTCGGCTAGATGCCGAAGATGATCTTCGGAATTATTTGACTTTACTAGGATATCATCTATGTATACTTTCATAGTTAGGCCAATTTGCTGTTCGAACATACGATTCATTAATCTTTGGTAGGTCGAACCCGCGTTCTTGAGGCTGAAAGGCATAACTTTATAACAGTAAATTCCCTGGTTAGTCATGAAGGTTGTTTTCTCTTCGTCCGAAGATACATTTTGATTTGATTGTATCCGGAGAAGGCATCCATGAAGCTCATCATGCCGAACCCTGCAGTGGCGTCGACGAACCGGTCGATGTGTGGGAGTGGGAATGGGTCTTTCGGACAAGCTTTGTTTAAGTCTATGTAGTCCACACAAACTCTATTTTTTCCATTCTTTTTTCTTGACCACGACCACATTTGCGAGCCATTCGGGATATTTTACTTCGCGCTTTGAGGATATTTTTTACTTCTTCGGCAATGGCTTCGTTTTGTTTGGGAGTAAATCTTCTTCTTTTTTGCCTCACGGGCTTATATTTTGGATCGACGTGCAGTCAATGAGAAATGATCGAGGGGTCAATGTCTAGCATGTCCACATGAGTGAATGCAAAATTTTTCTTATTATGTGTGAGGAAATTTTGCATCTCGAATCTTTGTTCTTCGGATAGATTTTCACCGACGAAGGTTGTCCGAGATGGGTTTCCTTCGTCGATTTGAACTTCCAAGCTTCCCTCAATCGGTTCAGCTTCCGTCATGTGAACAGTTCGGAGTGTTACCTCATAGCAACTCCTCAAAGCGAGCTGATCCCCTCTTATAGTTCGAACTCCCCAAGGAGTTGGGAACTTGATCATTTGATGATAGGAGGATGGTACGGCCTTCATGGTGTGAATCCACGACCAGCCGATCAGAAGATTGTAGGCTGAAGGGGCATTGACTACTTGGAAGCGAGTTGACAAGTTCAGTCCTTCGACAAATTCTGGCAGTGTGATTTCTCCGAGAGAACTTAGTTTCTCACCGCTAAACCCAACAAGAATGATTGGTTCTTCGGTTATTTCCTTCTTGGAGATTCCTATTCCTCAAAGAGTTTTAAGGAATATGACGTTAGACAAAGATCCAGTGTCAACGAGAATCCTCTTGACTTGGCAGTTCGCTATTATCGAAGTGATGACGAGTGCGTCATCGTGCGAATGATGAGCTTCGACTTCATCTTCGGCTCCGAAGCAAATCTCAAAAGGAGATGCTTTGATTTGATGGATGGGTTGGCTCCTCATGTGTCGGCAATGTCTCTTTGCCGTACCCCGGGATGATCCGGTCATCGAGGATCCCCCAATAAGGATGTTGATGACCCTCTGGATTTCTGGTTGCTGAGGCTCCTCAGGTAGAGGTTGCTGATTTGCTCCTGTGGCCGGGGTTTGGTTTTTGGGAGCTCCCCGACCTTTCTTTTTATTTCTCGTCCAGACCTTTTCCTTTTTTGTAGGCTTTGGACATGTCAGGAGTCCTTCGGCTAGAAGTCAATTGACCTCTCTCTTTAAGTCTCGGTAGTCATCAGTCTGATGATCGTGATCTTGATAGAAGTCGCAGTATAGGGATGTGTCCCTAAGTTTTGGCCTTGCGAACATTTTCCTCGGCCAACGAACTTTGTTGCCTATCTTATACATTTCCCGAACAGTTGTTCGGAGTGGTATTTTCTGCTCCTCTTGGGACGTGTTTGATATCACTTTCATCCCCTGTTTTGATGATTCGGCTTGAGCAGGGTAGGGTTGATATCGAGCGTTGGCCCGTGTCTCGCTTCTCTTGTTTGATGGTCTCAACTGGGGCTTGTTCTTGTTTCTTCGGCCGAAGTTCGCCTCTTCGACTTCTTGTCGAATTCGGGCTTCGGCCCGTGCTAGTACCTCGGTCATGGTCGAGCAAGGATACTTGACCAATTTCCAGAAGAGATTAGAATTCCTTCTGAGGCCTTTCTTGAATGTTGATACTGTCGTTTCTTCGAGGTAGTTCGGGATGGTTACCTTCACTGAATTAAATCGCTTCAAGAAATCTTGAAGGGATTCGTTTTTTTTTTTGGACGACAGAGTAAAGGTCATCTGATCTCTTTGTCACTCTTCGACTTCTCAAAAAATGTTGTACGAAAGACTCTTGCAGCTCGGCAAACGAAGAGATTGAGGTTGGGGGAGATGCATGAACCATTGCATGGCAGGTCTGTCCATGCATGCTCCGAAGCTCTGCACATGCATACTTCGCGCTGGTGATCGGGAATCACCGCGGTCTGCATTTTTATCTTGTAAAGTGTGATGAACTCGACGGGATCTATCTTCCTGTTATACACCTTTAGTGTTGGCATTGTGAATCGAGAAAGTAGCTGTGCAACCGATATCCTTCGAGTGAAGGGAGACTCGGCGTAACTTTCCAGTGGGATGTTCTTCGGATGAGTTGGTGCCCCCGGAATCAGGGACATAAATCTTTGTATTTGCTCGAGCTATTTTTCGAGCAATCGGATTTTCTCCCCCGAATTGTTGTCCTCAGTCGGGACCCAACTTCCGTCGAGCTCAGTTCAGATATGGGAGGATTCTTCTTCCCCCTCGGACTCGAGCAACGAGGTTCTGCTTCTAGAGCGAGACTCACTCTGTCTTTCACTATGGGCTATGGCTAGTTGCCGCCGAAGAGCTTTGGCTTCCACAGTGACTCTTTAGTTCTCCTCCAATAGGTTGCGGAGTTCCTCTTCCCGATGTTTGAGTTCGGCTTCGAACTCGGTGGCACTTCGGAAGACTCCGCGGCTTCTTGGTGGATCGTTGTTGTTGCAATTGTTGTCCATTATTCTATCTTTCTTTCTTAGTCAGCCCTCCTTCTAGCGCCAGTTGTTAATGCTCGAATTTTCGAAGGTTTATTTTGTAAGAATACTTGAGAAAATAAATAAAGGATAGCAAAAGGAATGAAAATAAATGTTTGACTGTAGATCGAATTTGAATACTTAATGCTTTTATTGCTTTACTTATTGCTCATTTCAATGTGTCATTGTGCAATAAATGTAACTCTATTTATAAGAGTTGAATACAGAGAGACGACTCTAATTGAAGAGTCGCAATTCTTAAGTTGAAATGGTGTCTCGAACAGTTGCGTCCATTGGTACGAGCTGGTTTCATCTTTTTGTAATTTGACTCGACCATTCAGCTCATCGTCAAGTTTGAGCTAATCTGTTTGGTCAGACGGTAGTTCGGTCAAGAATAGCTCGACTGAAGTAGTTCGGCCGAACTGTTGAATCTTCCGAGGAGTTTTACATTAACCAAATATTTGATTATATGGCTTCCTCCATTGGACTTTCTTCTTTGATGGACCGATGATGAGCTTGTTCATTTTCGAGTCATAAGAGTAATGATATGCTGCTCACTCTACGGTAAACTTTTGTAAGCTACACTAATATTATGTATCTGAATTGGATGAACCTTATAATTGAATATATAAAACTTTTAAAACTATAATAAATCAAAAGTTATAAATAATGTAGAAAAATAAATAATTAACAAAATAAAAAATAATTAAAAATATATGTTATAGTTCACAAAAGCTCACTATAAAAGAATAACATATCATTTCTCATATATGCACACGAATTGTTATGTTAGTCGAACATATTTACGAGCAAGCTAGTTAATAAACGCAGAAATAGATTCATTTACAAATAATACATTTAAATTGAATAAATATATTAAATAAATATTAATAAATGAAAACAAAATTTGCTAACGAAAAATCACCTCCGGTTTCGCCACCGGCGGTGATGCTCCGCAGACAAGCTCGACGCCGCAGCTTTTACTGTACACGTAATGTCTTGCATTTGAAGTCGAGAAAAGTTCAGAAGAAGCGTTGCTGTGGAGCAAGAATGTCGAGAATTCTAGAAGTATTTTTCTTACATGCGCTTTGGGAATAGGGTTTTTTTTAATTAAATTATCTGTTTTTCGTTCGTTTGAACTTTTCTGCCGAATGGGCGTTGCAATAAGTCCAAGAATGTGCTCCAATGGCGGATTTCACAATGTTTATTACACAAAGCTTCGATCTTTGAGTTCTTTTTCATTATCTTTTTGTCCTTCTCAAATCATCCGTCGTCTATTCACACATACACACATTGGGGGCTGATTCTTGAGGCTTACTGCTGCTGAGATGAAGTCCACCATCACCTCCAATGCAGTGGACTCGAATCAACGGGTAAATTAGCTCTGAAATCCCAATTTATCTTGGTGGTATTAGTGAATGATTCAAGCTATGTTGCATTTTTTTTTCTCAAGAGATGATTGTATATGTATATAAGGTATATTGAATGTGTGTGATGGAAAGTGGAATTTGTCATGCATAAACTATGAATTTGGTAGTACGTATTACAGGACTAGTGTTGAGGCTATATAACATGCTGATTATAAACGAAAGCAGTAAAGAACTTGACACGGGATTAACTTGGTTCGGCAATTGCCTACATTCATGGGAGAAGGGCAGTTTCTTTTATATATGAGTCGTATCAACAACTAGTTTTTAATGAGTCCTGCAGTCATCAGAGAGGGAGGAATGAGTGTTAGCATGCATTCTAACATATGTCTGTGAATGTTGATTTGATATATGAAACTGGGAGAGCCTTCAAAACTTTAATATTTGGCTTATAATCTTGTTTTCCTTATCTACCAATACTGCAGGGAGCATTTATCCGTACTCGTGATGATCCATTCTTTGATGGGATGAGAAGAGGTGAAGCTGCACCTGTGAAGAAAGTCATTGCCAGTTATAGATCAGCCTCAGATATCGGGGATCGTGGAAAAAGAAACACCATTGATACTATAACTGAAGAAGCCTCTGATATTCCTAAGAACTCACCTTTGGACATTGTTCTTGAACCTATAGGCAGGTCCTCATCTGGGAGGTGGTCAAAGACTAACTCACCGCTAGTAGTTAGTCAGTCAGATTTGGATATAGACTTCCATGATTTGAATAAACCAGTAATAGCTAGTCCAGATTCTGTAGAAGGAAAGGAGTTGGCCATTGAAGTCGCCTCCACGAGGCCTTTGGTCGGACCATCATATCAAGTCAGTAAGAGGCAAATAGATATTTCTAGTGTACCTCTTCCTCCATCAGCAGCGTTATTTTATCAAGGGTCTTCACAGCAAATGAAAGTTACAGAATCGTGTTCGAGTGTTGACAAGTTAAACAAGTACCTCAAGTCTTGTAGGGATGATGTCAATGGTGGTGTTCCTGGAAGATTCCTACATGCTGTGATTGGGCCAAGTGTTGCAGGTAAAATAGTATGAGTGAAGGATCAATAAATTAGTCGAAGACACATAGGACTAAGATATTGGAGAAGATAAAAATACAATTTCTAACTACAATGAATGAATAATAACAGATTGAAAAGGGTCCTGGCTCTGATATCTTTTGTGACGATTATTGAAGTGCGTTTGTCATAACCTTCATAGTGTTGTGCAGATGTGGGATCGGTGGCTTCCACGATCATGTATGCTTTTTATCTTGAAGAGACTATCAAGAGCAAGCAGTTCTGCACTGTTCCTGTAATTAACATGAAGAGGGCCAACTTGGATTCACATGTGAATATTCAGTGGCTCCTTGAGTCATGTCATATTGACCTGTCATCCTTATTTTTTATCGATGAGGTACCTTTGTCTGCGTAGAGGGTTGAAAGATCAGGTTATTAACATTGTATATACGGTAGTGCATTAGTTCTTCCATTTAGACATCTAGCTCCTTGTTCTGACTCCATACGAGAGCCATCTCATCCTGTTCACTATTCCGTGCCTGCTTATCTCTGCCTTCTCGCATGATTTCTTTTTCCTGTTGAGTTAATCCTTCCTTCTTCGCAATGACACTGACCAGATTGACTTGAACTACTACGATCTTTATGGGAGCCTGAAGCTGGTTTTAGTCAATTGTGATAAGATCCCTTCTGAACAAGAGGTAAAATACTTTTAATTCAAGTTGCCGGTTTTGCTACCAACCTCGTGCAGTGACAAGCTTATCTTGCTTACTGGAGCAGGCACTGAGAGAGTCGATAGTTGAAGTGTTTCACTGCACGAAGGTTCACCCCGACTTTACCCTTTTACATGTTAATATACTTAACATATATATGCTAAATATATTCTGAAACTATTCAACCTTGTGTGCAGTCTCATGAATATTCTTGGGTTCAGAATGTCATTTTAAGAGAGGTAATCTGTTTACACCTCGAGCTAGATCTTTCCTGTTCCGTAATGAAAACACTATGTGCATAATCTGCTTTTCATTTCAGGACTTATCTTGCTGTACTGTAATTGCTGAAAAGTTTGCCATGACTTCACCTGAGATATTGGCTGGGAAAGGATTTAGCAGACTTCTGGTACTGATTCATCGATTATTATTTGTACGCGTCCATATTCTGCTATGAAGCTTCGTTTTCTGCTGGTATAATTATCAAGATTTGCAGTTAGCAGGCATCCTTGTGGATACTGGAAACTTAACAAGCCCACATTGCACCTCAAAAGATAAATACATGGCAACCTTGTTGATCAATGGAGCTGGTCGGTTCGGATTCAACGGGCTTTACCAAATATGTGAGAGAAACAACATCAATAAACCTCTAAAACTGTTGTATCTGAATCAGTTCATCGAAGAATCTGCGTTTTCTCTGTTTCAGTAACGTACACAACTTATAATCCTTATGACCTTAGAGTGGGGGATATCTTGCAGAAGGAATTCAAGAAATGGACCATTTCAGGTTCTGCATTCTGTTTTCATTGCGAAGTATGTTTGAGCATTCCATTTTCTTGCAAAACCATTGGTCTTGAAATGTGAGGAAACAGGTGAACCAAGCTATATCAGTTCAAGACTGGGATTCGAAATCGGGATGAGCTCAATCGGGGTGTCGGTTGCCCAACTGCTGTCTCATGATCCAGCTTCAGTTCAAGAAATCTTACATTTCCAAAGTATCAACACCTCTGCAAATCACTCTCTCTCTCTCTCTCAGTTCATTGCTGCATGATGTGCTGACTCGTGTCTTGAAAATGCAGAGCTGGAAAGACTTGGGATACTGGTGGTCGTCTCCGGCTACTATGATTCTCAGAAGAGATTCAAGGTTGGAGCAGTGTGTGATGACTGATGACTGATGACTGATGATTCTTGTTTTTTCTTTCTCATCCATTGCTTTTTCTTGAATCAGAGGGAGATACTGGTATCTGCGGAATCGTCGGATGTGATGAAGAATCTGCTCATGTTCCTGAATTCAAACGCAGCCCAAGTTCCAGTGAGAGATGTGACTCAATCAGGTGAGTTAAATGCAGGTTATAGAGTAGATTGGGTGCAAGAATATGGAGTGAGATAGTGGGTGTTGGTGTGGTGCAGGTTTAGAGAGAGAGAGGATGCGAGTGTTTGAGTTGGACAGGGTGACTTCACGCAGGACTATCGAACGCCTCCTCCATGATTTTGCATCCACCTCTTCTTAGACATATTTCATTCTTGAATTCAACTTCCAACTTCAACTTCAAATAATGATATACCAAATCTCACACTTGTAATACCAAACTATGATGATACTCAACTATACATGTCTGAACGGTTGAGGCTCGACCTAGGAACTGCCCATGAATAAAATGGGTTCGGTGGGTCAAGCTTAAGTGTATTCGATGATTCATATTAAATTGTTTTTTTAGTCTACGGGTACGGCCGACCTGGGCTCATGCTCACGAGAGCATGTGACGCCCGAATCAAGCACGAGACAAGGCTCGGACCAGCCCAGTTATGATCTGGTCCAAGCCCTCATTATGATTTTTTACCATCCAATCGACTTCTCAGAGGCCCAATCGGCCCATAGAAACTACAGCCCACGAACTTAACCAACCACTCTAAGAAATAAGGTTAATGTTGACCCTGTCTCGAGGTCGGTATCGACCCCGCAACGAGTCTGCTGTCGAGGAGGGGAAACAATTTTCCACGGAGCCTGGCGACGCGGAGTCGTTACTAACCCTAATCGATCCCGAGAATTGCAGGCGATTGCAAGATTCTCGGCGATCATGCGTTCCCCAGTGGTTAGGGCTCGAACTAAAGTTAGGGTTTCCTCCCTGCTGTCTATAAAAGGAAGGACCCTATTCATTTTCTGTATCGAATTTGCTCTATGAAAACTGTACCGTTACTCTGCCAAAACAAATAAAAATCGTTGTCGTTTTATTGCTTTAGAATCACGCGTTTGCTCATTATTTATCTGTTGCTTTACTATTTGTTGTGTTATCTTCGTTTCGTTAATTATCGTGTTTCTAACCTCCATTTATCCATATACTCCCTCCGTCCCACCTCAATTGTTCCATTACTTAAAAAGGCAAATTTTTCACACTCAACAATAAAATATTAATTACATTCAACTTACTTTACACTCACACTCCTTGATTATTGTGTCCGGTCAACCCGGGACAATTCAGCCGGGACGGAGGAAGTAAATCCAACCTCAATATGATAAATGTGTGTATAGTTAAAAATAAATAACTTAACGAGTTTTGACCAAATTTTGAGAGTTGATAGTAATTAGAGCATAACTCTCTAATAAAAAAAAAATATTCGAATATTGTACTAAAAATAAATAACTTAAATGAGTTGTGTCATTTGACCAGATTTTCTGCCTATAATTACCCAATAATCCTAACAAAATCAACAAATTTTAAATAGAAACATTCATTTTGACCAAATTTAAAAAAATAATAATTAAGCAAACAATAACAGTTACTAACTTAAAATGCGAAGCTTGATTTGGGTACGTCACGTGCCGTCACGTGGCCGAACGTTTTCCCGGTAAATAATCGCCACGTGGCAGAGGCAGTTTTCATCCCGATCCCGAAGGCCTGCCTCTCTCTTCCAATTCATTCCCCCTGGAGAAGCCGAGCTCTCGATTCATTCAAACTCTGCTCAAAATCCCTCGCAATTCATCCATCTCTCTCATGGGGTCCAGCAAGGAGCCTAGCATTCCCGATGACGCCAGGAAGATCCTCGTGCGGATGGCGGCGGAGTGGCGCGACATCGTCGATCCTGAGGCGCTGCAGGTGGTGCCGCTCAAAGGCGCCATGACCAACGAGGTCTACCAGATCAAATGGATCAGGAATTCCAGCGTCGAGGAGCCGCTTCCGAGATCGAAGAAGGTGTTGGTCAGGATTTATGGTGCGGGAGTCGATGTGTTTTTTGATCGTGAGGATGAGATTCGTACGTTTGAGTTCATGTCCAAGCAAGGTCAGGGGCCGCGCCTCCTCGGACGCTTCGCTAATGGCCGTGTCGAGGAGTTCATTCACGCTCGGGTACTTGTTTTTTTTACTTGCTGCCGCAGTTTTTTGTTTCTTTGATGGAGATTCTCTGTTATTGAAGCTGTTGAAAACTGCTTATATTAGAGCCTCATGGATTAATTTCTTGTATAGTTGCTGTTTTTTAGTAACATGTTGCGTTTAATGTCCGGGTTTTCAGACACTTACAGCTGCTGATTTGCGTGATCCTGAGATATCTGGTCTTATAGCGTCGAAAATGAAGGAATTTCACGACCTAAATATGCCTGGCCCCAAGAACATTATCCTCTGGGATAGAATGCGGTGCGCTTTTGCTATTTTTCCCCGAGTCTTTCTTTTATATATAGATAATGATATTTAATGGATACAATATTTGCTTATTGTGATTATATGTGCTTACATGGGTTTTTATGCCATAATCGTTCAGCAAATGGCTTAATGAAGCCAAACGTGTTTCTTTGCCGCAAGAAGCCAAGGAATTTCGCTTAGATGACCTAGAAGCCGAGATATCAGCTCTGGAAAAGAATCTTTCTACCGATAGTGTACGTGTAGGCTTCTGCCACAATGATTTGCAATACGGTAACATAATGATGGATGAAGAGACCAGATCAATAACCATAATTGTGAGTTTCAATTTTCAAACTATGCTTCTTACGAATACAATTCCTTGTCATAAAGACATTAAATTCATAGTATCATATTTCCGCACCTTAGTTGTATCTTGCCATTGAATTGTTAAGGAACTGATCATAAGTTAACTAGATTGAGAGTCTTATATAAAAATGATGGGTTGACAGGTATCCGGACTTTGATTGTCTGATGTCAACAAAGTGTTTTTTTCAGGTATACTGATCTTAGTGTAGTCTTAGTTTACTTCTTTCATTTTCACCACCTGCCCAGTTTCAACCTGCTGGCAACGTGGTCCTTAATTACATTCACTACTAGCCTGACTCCAGAGGAGTTAGTATGTCACTTGCAGCACTGTGATTCAATAGACCTGAAAATTGTTACTCTTTTATTTCCACAGATTTTTGGGTTTTTTATTTATCATTTTTTTTGTTCATATTTGGTGGATCGTGAGGTGAATACTGGTTGGATTTCCTAAATTGTCCTTTTCTCTGAACTATTTGAAACAGATTAGGCAGGAAAAAAATGTGACTGTCGTTAAGATAGCTTCTACATTTAAACCTGATTCTATTTTATTTTATTTTAAAAGAAAAACTGAAAGTTGAAATAACTTATCTTAAATACTCCCTCTGTCCCATTGAAGTAGTCCCACTTTCCTTTTTTGTTTGTCCCATAGAATAGTCCCATTTTCCTAAAATGACAAATTTTTTCACACTCACCAATAAAATATTAATTCCACTACACTCACAACTCTTAATTCCCGTGCCGAAAAGAAATGGGACTACTTCACCAGGACGGAGGGAGTATGACATAATACCGTTGTCAAGTAACAAGCTTAGGTTACATATACCTACTATTTCCCTTAAACGAATGGTAATAGAAAAAAGTAGTTCGTGTCTAATTTACTTTACCAGCACGTTTCTGCTTCATCACCTTTGCCTTCTGATCATGGCTATCTTTGTTGGTCGACAGGATTATGAATATGCAAGCTATAACGCTGTGGCTTATGACATTGCCAATCATTTTTGTGAAATGGCTGCAGACTACCATACTGAAACCCCCCATGTATTGGACTATAGTAAATATCCAGGTAGGGGATGCACTCTTTGCTTCAAATCAACAACTATCTTCTCATCCTCCATTACCATTAGTAACTGGGTAATTATAATTAGTGTTTGTTTTTTCTTGCCCAGGTTTGCAGGAGCGTGAAAGATTCTTGCGTATCTATCTGAGTGCTTCAGGTTATTATCATATTCAATTTCAATCATCTACTGTGGTTAATTGCTTGTGTTAGGTCTCTCTTTTATGATGAGTTCCTCAGGTGTCTCAAGAAAGAGATTTTCTCTTCTATCCACCACTGTAATTGTAGTAAAGAACAGCTGTAACTGTTGTTTCACATTCTCTACCGCTTGAGTTACCTACAACCGTGGATTACTACTTTATTTCCTCATTTATTCATATATATTCCTCTACTTATATGCATATCCTTGAAGTATCACAATTTTGATGCAGGAATGCAACCTAAAGACATAGAAGTGGAGCAACTACTTCACGAAGTTGAGAAGTATACACTTGCTAGCCATATTCTTTGGGCTCTATGGGGACTAATCTCGGTATATTTCCCTGTCTCATATTATCTTTTTCTTTTAGTATTGTTGAGATAGAACAAATCACTCTTCTGGCTTTCACACATTACACATAAGTAGACCAAACTTACCGGAGTTTTTTTTTTTTTTTTCTTTTTCTTATGATGACAGAACCATGTAAACAAAATTGATTTTGACTACATAGAGTATGCAAGACAGAGGTTTCGAACTTACTGGTCAAAGAAATCTGAAGTACTGAACCATAACTGACGGTGATCATCGTTTCCTTCCGTACGCAAAATGCTGTACTATAATTGTGTAGAGCATTAGTTTCAGTCTGTGGATGGATTTTTTGAATTGCTCTAGAACTATGAATAGCATTCGTTCAGGCATTACTCATGCAATTGCCTGTGTCGACTGGGGCTTCAGCTTTTTGGTACAGATATTCGTGTCTTCTTTTTTGTACAGTGATAATACCTAAATGAATTTTCAGAGAATTAATCATGTTTAGATTCCTACTTTGCTCCTCCAAGTCTTGATAGGCAGTTTCAGAGCAATTTTTCTTGCTTTTTTGCTGTATAGATCGAACTTACTTTGTAGGAATATTAGGATGATAAAGAAAAATATGTATCTTTTGAGGGATTAATAAATCCTACATAATTCTTGAAATCAGATTTTATGTTGAGCGGGAATGGTAGTTAAGAGTTCGTTAAGTTAGTTACATATATTCAAGAAAACCAACTCTCACACACAAAGGTTTTTTTTTTCAAACTTTGCATGTACTAATTTATTGAGAATATCGAAATGAGCTTATAAATGGGTGGGATTTAGATAGGGATTATAAATTGAGAAACTCGCAAGTATAGTTTCATTTATGTTATAAAAAAAGAGGGGGGGGGGGGGGGAATTTGTAAAATCTAAGGCTGCCTTAATGGTAACCATGGTAATCCAAAAAAAGACAAAAACTGAAATTAATAAAAGAAAATGGAAATTATAAATTTTGTATGGTAACTTTCTCACACTTGGACAAGACAGATGGCATTCAATTATTGGTATCACTTTTTTAATATAAATTAAATTTTTAATTAAATTGGAGGCGGAAGCCAAACATTTATTCTCACCTTCTCTCCTCCATCTTTGATGAGTGGCCATATATGGGTACTTTTTAATTTTTTAAAATAAAATTAAAACTTTTTATATTCAAATAATTATTTTAAATAAATTATACCACAATTCTTATGAAAAAGAATCTTGTATAAATTGAGCTAATATAGAATTAATTTCATACTCTAAAAAAAATTATATTCACATTTGCCAAATTATAATATAATTTTGTAGTAATTGTTTTAATTTCTATTTGTTATGTAACTTATGAACTCTTAGTATATAATAATTTATTTAGGGCAAAAACTTGCGTTAGGCAGGCCTAAACAGTTTAGGCGGGTTTTATCCTACCCAAATGGGTTCACCCATCCCAAATAAGGTATATTATATGGGTTTGGGTTAATGGATAAAATCCGCCTAAAGTTTGGATTAATGGATAAAACCCGCGTAAATCGTTTAGGCCTGCCTAACCCAAGACCTTCCCTTTATTTATTGTAATTACAAATTTAAAACATTTTGTAAATTTATATAATATATTAATAGAAAAATAAATTAATATTTTAATTAATGACCGTATTAGATGAGGAGATAAATAATATTATGTTATAGATTGTATAGTGAATGAAAAAAATATTTTATTAGATAATCAGATCATAACCCGGTTACTGATGATGATAGTCTAAGAACAAATGTAAAGTAAAAGTATTTTCTTCTTTTCTCGGAATATCCGCATTCAAATTAATCAAATACTTTCTCCGTCCCGCCTCATTAGTCTCATTTTCCATTTTCGTATTAATTCCACTACACTCACAAACATTGATAATTGTGTCAAAAGCAAATGAGACTAATGACCCGGGACGGAGGGAGTAATATCAAACTAAAAATATAGATAAAATGCAAACTCAACCTATAGATTCTACACAAGATGAACCAAGAATAGACAAAGTGTTTATTTATATGGTACATAAGTTTCCTTTAAAACTATATTTCATAACATTAAGTTACAGTACAATACAGTTACTGAGTAGCATAATACAGCTTAAAAATGAAATTAAAATATATATATATATTTATAACTTTCTAGAGTGACCCATAAGATACAAAAAAGCCACACTCCTATACAAACAATTCAAGATAAATGCATAATTTATTACAGCCAGAATATGCACAAGATATCTCTATACCCTTGAAGCAAAACAAGGATCAGAAACAGCCACTCACAACCAAGACCACAACTGATCTCCTCCATTGCATTTCTAAGTTGTCACACCAACAACAACATTGTTCACCTGCTATGATAATAATATATACATCAAAGTAAGTATCACAAATAATGAGAGCAATTGTTCAGCGTACAACGGCTAAGTGTCAGACGACTCACCAACTTGCCACTTTCATCAACAGTCATCGGGTTCTGCACAACGACTGTTTGATTATGAGAGTGGGGTACCTGCAACAGACAAGAGACACTTGTTATCGACGTGCATATTCATACTTTCTTAACTTGAGGAAGGTAATAGGGGGAAGCTAACTAACCGGGTAAGTAGGTGTTAAAGCGGATGTTGAGATCCCACCAGGCCTATGTACAGGAATAGGTACCCTTGTGTCACCAATCTGCGTAAGAAGAGACACACCAATGTATAAATGAGCATATTCTTAAACATGCGAAATGATTCAAGCCCACCCTATCTAGATCATTTGTTGGTACCCTCCAGAAGCCACTAATCAGATAAGCATCATTGTATCTCCTTCTCCACAAGCCTTTGTGTGTCTCATTTTACAAGCATATAAATTTGTGACCCATAAGTAGTGCAAGCTAGTACGGTAATTCATAAAAAACGAGAGAGATTCCACATGCCCCAAATGATATACCCTTCTCTCTTTCCTCATTGGCATTTCTTTGAAGCATATGTCCTTATAGAAGAGGGAGAAAGAAGAACTGGTTGTCTCAGTTCTATTTGCATGATTATTTCTCAAGTGAAAGGTGCATGTGAGGGAGAGTAAATGCAAAAGTAGAAATGCAGTACTAACATTAACATTTGTAATGAAGTGGCAAATTGCACATTTAACCGATGGAGCTCCAGCTGGATACATCAGCATGGTATGGCAGTTCCCACAGTTGACATGAGCAATATTATTATGAGCTGGTGGAGGTGTTGCTGCTGCTGCTGCTGGCGCTGCAAATCCATCATTCAGCAACAATCAGACAGACATTTGAAAATAAATGCCAAGGATCCAACATCAGAAGAGTTGTAGCAAACGGTTGAGGTGAACATATATGGTTATCAAGCACCATATACACAGTTACAATCCATCAGTATCATACCAGGTACAAGATTCACTGTGTGGCAGCAAGAGCATCTGACACTGGCAGCCCCTCGAGCATGCATGAGTAATGTTCGGCAACCTCCACAAATTAACTGAGCCATTTCCATCCCTGTAAATATCAATGTAACTTTAGTAAAGTTGTAACTAGCTAGAAGGGTAGGGACACAAAAGGAGACATGTGAAAAGAAAAACAAAAAAGTAAATTTGCAATCAGCTGCCATTTCCTTAATCAGCAAACAAAATCTGCACCTTAGATTTTTTCTTACTCTTAACAGAGAAAAGATTACATCATCTCAGAGATGTTGGATACAGAATATGAAAAATATTCTTCACCAAGCAAGATCAACAGAGAGGATTATGCTATTTCCTCTGAATGTGCACGCGAATAAGGGAAAAAACATGAAAATCTGGCCAGGTGATTAATTAATTGCATAACTATTGGGAATCTCAAATATCAAATAAGGGCTTTGGGTATGCATGTGGAAACAATAAATTAGTCATTATATTCGGCCTATATCTGGTCAGATGGGCAATATATCCTGAGTTCCTATCGTAATTTTTTCAATTCAATTAAATCCGTACACTTTATTCCCTTCTGTTTTCTTGCTCTTTCTCTACCAAATATACTCATCTAATGATGCCTTCAATTACTACAAAATACGAAATGAACAAAACAATGTGGAACATAACAATGACAAAAGTCCATCAAACAGAAAAGGTATGCAAGTATGCTTTGCAGTAAGAAATTATATAAACAACCAAGAATAACTAGTGAAGGCCCCAATAATGGATGATACCATTTGAAAGTGATAATGCTATTACATTTAAGTAATGCTGAAGAATATATTTCAAAGTATATGCTCCTAGATTGTGTAATGCTGGGATTTAGGATCTCAAATTGATAATTATGTCAAACTAGATATTATATATCTCGCGATTTCAGCTCAACAAAGTTCAACTTCAAGCAGCATATTTGCATAGAAAAAGAAGTATATAGTAGAAAGATGAATTTTAAAATTTACCAGCAGGAGGAACAGCAGTCACCACGTTGCATATTGCGCAGCAAACATTAGAAGCTCCTCTAGGGTAAAGAAGCACCGTTCTACACCCGCTGCAAACTAGTTGGCTCTGCATATCTATGAAACCCAAAATCCCAGAGAGGAAAAAATTAAAATTTAAAACGAGTTGCAGAAAAACACCACCTCGAAGCTACTGGAAAATCTCAAGCAACTTTAGAGCACATCTTGAGTTTGAAATGCGTTTAATCGATTCAATTCGAGCAAAAAGTGCAATAAAAACTTAATCTAAATTGGACAAAATGTCCAGTTTCGTTAAAAATCCATAAAAACAACAATCTTGTAAAATAATTGAATGGAAAACGTGAAACCCTCCGCATTTCCAAAAGCAGAACTAATACAGATGATTAATCATATCAATCACACAAAACAAACAGAAACCCAAATGAGAGAATAAAGACAAGATCCCAGAAAGCGGTTTCACGAATCGCGAAATGCATACCAAAAAAAAACCCATAAATACATCAAAGCATAGGATCGAATTTATCATAAAGATTCTTACTTGCGAAGAAATAGATGAATTTCTATAAAATTGGTGAATTGATATCGCCGAACCGCCGTGAATCTCACTGTAGAAATCAAGAATAGTTAGATTATATGAGATTGGATTAGATTAGACAGAACTTTGTTCTTCTCCAATCTCCGATAGAAAATTTGGGGAAAAAGAGAGGGCTTGACTTTTCTAGCGAATGCCCCCAAACCGAGAAGACTATAATACAACTTTTTCCTCCGATTTTTTTTTTTTTAATAATTATTATTTGTTTTTTTTAAATTTATTTTAATAATTAAGTTTGAGTTGTTGAGCTAAGAATTTATGGCATATTTCGTATTTAATAATTATAATATACTTTTTACCAACCTAGATTATAAAGGTGTATTCGAATTGAATAGAGTATTATCAGGGGTGGATGTAAAGCTCGAGTATTATTGGCTCGATCTTAATTTTGTGGGATTGATATGTAATTATTTATTTTTTTAGATGCATGTATTAAAAAAGTTCGAAACGCCGTGGGGTGGCCGAGCCCGTTAGACCCTACATAGTGCCGCCCCTTAGTATTATGTTGCTAAGTTTAATTCACATATTATTGAGTCCAGTTGAGTTAAGTCAAGTCGAGCTTCAAATTTTTTTTACCGAATTCTTTGAAGTTCACAAATATAATCGAGTTTTATTTCTTAATCAAACTTAAATAAAATTTCGAAAATTATATTATATCTAAAATATCACTATTTTTTTGAAGAAATAATTATTTATACAATAAATAATGTGATATTTATACTAAGATTTAGTTTTCCTTGCACTAAATGCTAAAGTCAATAAATTTATATTTTCAACAAATTTTAGATAACAAAATAGATAGTTCACGAGCTTATGAGCCGAATATTATAATGTTCAAGTCTTGATTCGTTTAGTAAAAGTTTTACTAAATGAGTTTGAATGAATTTTAATCGAGTTAAAATCCAAATAGATCACGAACAATTAAGTTTATTTACATTACTACTAATTTATTTTTAATTCCATTAAAATCACCATCCAAAAAAGCATGTCATAATTTGGAAATGCATCTCACTTGTTTCGGAACCTCATACACTTTACCTATGACTGAATGATTATATATTTGAATTAGATTTACAGTCACGCGATGTGCGAATATTTCATTTTAAAATATCATAATATAGATATTTATATAATTTTTTTATATTTTTTAAAATATATTTAATATTATTTATCAATATTATATATTAAAATGAAAATATTTTCTATATTACATATTCAACTAGTAAATAATGTTGTTTAAAAAATAATAAATTAGGAAGATGATATTTAAGAAAAAATGACAAATATAATTTTATTAGATTTTTATCATTGTTTATTGTGTCCGTATCTATATTAGAAAAATAGTGAACCTATACAATAACAAAAAATAAAAATAAAAATAAAATTAATGTTGATTGATATTTTTTGGAGAGAAAATAGTGTAATTCTTTAGAATTGTTTTGCTTTAATATATTAAGAAGATTATATTGAGAATGAAGGCTAGAGCAGAATTACATAGGCTTATGACTGTAAAAAAGCATCTACTTTTACCCTCTGCATTTCCAAGAATTTACAGAGCAACCAATCAAAGAATCAGAAACATCAACAAAAACTGCATCAATGGCGAATCAGCCTGCATTGTTACTGTACGAAATCTTGAGAATAACAGAGACCGGAATGTTAACCGAATGGCCTCGACTCCCGAACAGCCCGATCCTCCCAAAGCTCGCAATCGAGCTGTTTGTCGTGGCGTTGATCACCACGCTCAACACCTGTTTCTCCCCACTTCCGATGGAGAAGTGAGCCGGCATCACCTTCACCGAAGCTCCATAAGGCGCGCTCCACCCGACGCGGTACGTCTCGTTGCTTCCAACGTTGGTCACCACTCGCTGCACGGTGGCGGACTGGTGCAGCTTCGATATGGTGATCGAGGGCAAGTTCAGGCCAGCGGCGGTCAGCGTGGGGCCCCTGCAGCTCGTTCCTGTGTAGTTCATGACTACGGGAGATGAGCCGTTGATCCCACATAGGAAGGAGACGTAATCATCATAGCCTGCAATGTTGAGAGCCATATTTTGAGCAAGAAACCGAAAAACTCGAAAAAAATTTGATTATTTTGGTTCGATTATTTTGATTTTCCGTTCGGTTATTTTTTTCAGACTGAAATAACTGAATGACCGAACTTACATATATAATATTACAAAATATATAATATATATTTAAATTAACATATAAATATATTTTTAATATATATTAATATAAATATATACAATTTTTATTTTTGAAATTTTATTAGTTTATTATATTATATTATATTAAAATTCGGTTATAACCGAAAACCGAATAAGAATTTCAGTTTGATTATTTTGGTAATTCAGTTTGGTTCGGTTACCAGTAATTTAAATTCGATCATTCGGTTCGGTTATTTTAAGGCCAAAATCGAACCGAATAACCGAATACTTACCCCTAATGGAGATAGAGAGAAAGAAGCATGCATACTTGAATCAAGAATGAGACCCGGATCCAATGCTGCAGTAGCATTGACGAAGCCGCTCCCCATGTCGAAGGGAGTGGCCGGAGATTGGTTCGCGTCAGGGTTGGCGTAAGCGCGCTGCGCCATGATGGGGCCGCCGTTTTTGTCGACAAGAGAAGCTGTCGTGGAGAGTGCAGAGCCAATTGCTGATGGAGAGAAAGAGGGAAACCTCTGCTTGATCAAGGCTGCTAGTCCAGCAATGTGAGGAGCTGCCATGCTTGTTCCAGACATCATCGCGAAGCTCTCACCTAAAAAATACGGAAATGATGGATTCTCTCTCAGCTCAGTTGTCTTATAATATTGTCCGTTTTGGGTGGATTAAGCCCTCACAGTTTCGTTTTTTGACATTTTTCGAAAGTTCTCCTTCTAATGAAGTTATGTGGACTCTTATATTCAAGGAAATGACCGAAAACAAGACCATAAGAGCTTGATCAACCTAAAACGGACGATATATACTAATGGAGGAGTGACAGTCCAACAATATGGACTCTTATA
>JAPKLW010001742.1:60642-123308 GCA_026898455.1 Plectranthus barbatus | reverse complement strand
ATGGAGGAGTGACAGTCCAACAATATGGACTCTTATATTCAAGGAAACGACCGAAAACAAAGACGTGAGAGCTTGATCGACCCAAAACGGACAATATCATACTTAATGGAGAAGTGACAGTCCCAACAATATGGATGAAGATGTACCTAGAAACTCGACGGAGTCCATGCCACGAGAGCTCCAAGCCGACCATATGAAGTTTCCGGGCGCAACCACATTTGGTTTCAAAACATCGGCATCATCAAGAGAATTGTCTTCTGGATCTGGTCCTCTCGCGGAGTAATACATAATCTTCGGGGCAGCGTAGCTGAAATTTGCTTTGATTCCACCAGAAATACTTGCAAGGCCACCAAATTTAACAATTTTCTTTGAGCCTTCATCTCTCCTCAAAGAGGAGTTGTAGTAATGGAGCAAGACCTGCGAGACGAAGAGGTCATCGAACAAGCTACGAGGTTCGTGCAAAGTGCAGAAACGTGTAAACAAACGCACTCACTTTTGCATCATCCGGAGATGGGATTATAATACCGGGGATCCTCATAGGAATAGGGTTGAGTTGAAAGCCGATAACGTAAGGATCCATGAAGAACACAACACCAGCTGCACTGAGGTTGTTTGCTGTCTCTAGAGCTCGTTTGATCGTGGCGAGTCCAAGAACAAATCGAATGGAGTAGCTACACATCAGAAGATTCCCTTTGACAACACTCTTGTCAAAGTTGCCTGCATCTTGGCATTCACTCACATACATATCATTTGCGGCTGCAGATGTGTTCAATGCGTGGATAGCAGAAACCAACGTGTACATCGAGTCTCGATCAGTTCCAGCTGGACGAAACAAATTGATATGTAAAATGGATATCACGAGCAAACCAACGCAATCAAGAACTAGACTTACGAGCAAGTCCCACTCCGGAGATTGTGATGTTGTTGCCCAGGATTATGGAGTTGCTATAGATCCTGTCATGAGCTGCAGCGCCAACGGTGAAGATCCACGGACTGAAGGAAGAGATGCTCTTAGGAGATGGTCCGGTGTTTCCTGCTGCCTGCACGACGAAAATCCCGGCCTTCACAGCTGACAGTAGAGCCATGTCTATGGGATTAAAGAAAGTAGCAATTCCAGGAGGGCGCCGGTTTGGCGTTATCGACAAGCTTATTATGTCCACTCCATCCTGTGCAGCCTTCAAAATGGAAATCAAAAGGGCAAAACGCGTTAGCAAGATAACGATCTTGACGAGAGACGATTATAAACAACTCAGATTTTGATGAGAAATGGTTAAGCAAGTCTATGTGTTGCACCTGATCTATGGCAGCAACCACATCTGCAGCGAAGCCTCCGAAGCTCTTGTATAATGCCTTGTAAACTGCAATGCTATAAATATGGAATCTGGTCAATGCAAAACTCAGCACGTGCACGCGAAGCAAACAGAAAGCGAGAGCAAGTTACTTACTGCGAACGAGGAGCCATTCCGCTAGCATTTCCAAAGTGATGTCCAGCTACTACAACTGCAACTCCGTGATTTCCTGCTGCGGTAGAGGCTGTGTGCCTGCAACAAACTCGACTTATAAATTTTCATCATACGTGCAAGTAAATGCAAATGAATACAAGGGCAACGAGCTTACGTCCCGTGTCCATCGCCATCAAATGGCGAGGCATAGTCCTGTGTGGCATTGAATATCCCTCTGGTAATAGCAGATGCTGCAAAATGGCGAGCCCCAACCAGCTTTCTGTTGCACGATCCAGATGGAAAGTCCGGCGTGACCTCACATATCCCCGAGTAGTGCTGTGGAACCGGGTAAGGCTTCTCGGGTGCATCATCAGAGAAACTAGGGTGTGTGGGATCAATCCCAGTGTCGACGAATCCAATAACAACCCCTTCTCCAGCTGCCTTGAATCCACCTTCTCGCGCCCAGGCTCCTTTCGGCAGACCAAGAAACTGCGGCGTATGAGTAGTAGCAGTTCGGACAGAGAAATCCAACACCACATTCGACACCTCCCTTCTCTTTGACAGCTTGTAGGCCTTCAACATCACCACAACATACAACATACAGTGAATGTGTTAGGCAACGAGACAGAGGCTAATGAATTCGGGTTCGTGGTGACGAACTAACCTGCTGTGGAGTGACAAGAACAGCAAATCCGTTTATTAGATAGCGGTAGCTGTAGAGCTTCAGATATTTTTCTCCCTTTAATACTCTTCTTA
Source organism: Plectranthus barbatus (assembly GCA_026898455.1). Taxonomy (NCBI): domain Eukaryota; kingdom Viridiplantae; phylum Streptophyta; class Magnoliopsida; order Lamiales; family Lamiaceae; genus Plectranthus; species Plectranthus barbatus. The sequence goes on along the minus strand of JAPKLW010001742.1, from coordinate 121,110 downwards.
ATAGAGAATCATGAGCATGGTCTATGTATGGCCTTGATATATTTCTGATTTCAGCAAAGTAAAAACACATATTAACTACCATCATTCATTTCAGCAAAGAGGAAATCATCAAACATAATTTCATTATTCAGCATTTCCAAATTCTCATTCTATCAATTACATCATTCTCTTACCAATGGTTAGCTCACTTTACAGACATGAATTACTTATTTAATATTCTCCAACAGTAAAAAACATGATTTTCAAGTACAAGACTGTTTTTTTTTTAATGGGCCTCATTGACAACATTTGATGCAACAAAAACAAGAAACTGAGAGAGAATCAATCTTTCCAAAATCTTGAAAACGATGAACACTCAAATTCAGATGAAGTTTCCAATAAATAGCATCATACCTTGGTTTATCCAATCTGTTCATTCTCTCAGACTCATTGGGTTTCACTCTAAGCTCGCCATAGAAATGAGAGCTTGGGGCTTGTTTGAGAGTCACAATATACACATCAGTGACATTATCTGCATTGCTCTGTGCATAACTGCAGCCCACAAGCACACCCAAACACAGCATTACACCGAAAAATCCAACTCCCCACCTTCCCTCCATTTGGGTTGCAGAAAAAAAAAAAAAAAAAAAAAAACTCCCTTTTCAACAGTCACCGACAACTAAAACTTACAGAATTCTTCCCTAGATGGAAATGCAAGACGCTTTCTTCAAGAAATACAACCACCCATTTCCCCAAACACTGATTTTCCAGCGCAAGATTCAATCTTTCTCACTTTCTTGAAATGTAGAGGTACAACCTTTTCTCCAAGATGCATACCACCCACAGATTTTCTCCTCTTTTACAGAAGCCCAGAAGAAGAAACCCTTTCCCCACTAACTCGACTCCACTTACCCGTAAAGAGAAACTTCATTTACTCAACAATCCTCATTTATTACAAAGATTTATAATATAGACACAAACGTTGGGCAATATGACCTCTGTCCCTTCATTAATAAATATCCCAGCATTTATTTCACTGTATCCCCTTCTTTTCTTTTATTTGTTTATACATTTGTTAAATAAAATATAGAACAAGTGAGATAATGCAAATATGATAATGATATATCCAAGCAAGAAAAAGACAGAAGTGAATCTGCAAGCTTTTCTTGGGCGGCGTGCAGATGAACGTTTTGTTTCTACTAAGCAGAAAAAAAGTATGCAAAAATCAACGGATATATTGAAAAAAATGAGTCGTAATGTTGAAATATTAAAACGTTTCCATATATACAATCAAGAATATGAGAAATTATACACACTTAACAATTGAATCTTGTTCCTCAAAAATGATTTTTTTTTTGCATATTGGTTGTGAATGGGGAGGGCCACATGAAGCATTGTTGGAGAAGTAAATGATGATTTTGGCCTTTTCAGCGTGAGGATTTGTTGTAGGCCATTGACAAATGACAGCCCCCCAACGTTCGAATTCTTTTTTGTTGTTTAATGTTGGCGTCGACTGAATACTGCTGGCGAGTCATTGCGACCTCATATCTACACATGAAAAATTAACCTTAACATGATCCGTTAATTTTCAGGTTAATCCGAAATGACTTGCTTAATTTTAGTGAGAATTTAAACTTTAATTAGTATGATTTGTTCGACACGAATCACATATACAATTCATACTTAATGTCTTACAATACATGCAATTTTCATATTTAATTAATTGATTATTTTCATTTAAGGTTCATATGAGTTTTGCGAATCGACCCGAACCCGATACAGTTTTTCATTGAGTTTTGTGGGTTTGATCCGAAAAATCCGTACCTTAAATGGCTTGACCCATTTCATTTATATCTTGTTAGATTAGTTTCGGATCTAAGTTGGAGATTGTTGCCCCTAATATACATACACACGTTCATACTATCATACTTCAAGAAACGCAAACTAATCTGAGTTATTTGTGAATCATTATTCAAATCTTGCTTTTGATTGAATGATATAGATTCGACACTAAAATCCCAAAATGAAATCATGCATGAGGTGTAGGTGGATATAGGGATGTCAATTTAGCCCGAAACATGCGGCTGACCCGATTAACCCGAGCCAAAATGTGGATTAGGGTCGAAATATTTTGGCACGAAAAAAATTTAGCCCGAATAGCCCGGGACCGAATAACTCAAGGCCCGATAGGGTTGAACCCGATTAACCCGATTATTTTTTTTATTAATATATTTATCATAATTTTAGTACTAAAATCTACTTCTAATAGTGAAGATCATATTTATTAATTAAATTTTAAGCTATATAATTATATTTAGTTCAAATAGTATTCAATATATAGTTAAGTTTATTTATTTTTGAATTTAAAAATATTGCTAAAATACAAAATAATGAGTTTTTAATATTTAAATTTATCATTATCTAAAAATTTGTGACGTGTATGCATTTTTTATAAGTGAGAAGTATTATTTTATTTATATTTTATTATTTAAAATATTAAAAGAGTGAAAAGATATTAAAAATAAAAAATAATTAATAAATTCAATGGCTTGACAGGCTAGCCCGAAAACCAATAGATTATAGTTAGGATCAAGATTTTTTAACCTGAAAAAATTCCAACCAGATTCAAACCAGACAGATTAAATTCCAACCCAGACATAGGTGAATACCGTAGTTTGGATAGTGTATGTGGATAAGAATGATTAATTTCCATGGCTTCCCCACAAGAATTGATTGTTGTGATGAAAATATCAAGAAGATGTTTTCTTTATGGGGCCGAAAGCCAAATTTTGCGAGAGGCGTTGGATGTGGATTTCTGGCAGATTAAAGAAGAGAATCCGATTCCCATTATCATCTACTTCTATCTTTTTGTTTTCCCTTTCTTCTGTAATCATTTTATTCCTTAATAAAGCACTTTGCTAATCACTCCATTTGCTTTGCCCTTTTATTGTGTTTCTCTTTTTTCTCTTCTTTGTTGAGCAGAGTCTCTTGCAGATGGTATGTTTTTGTGAGATGATGTGAGACTTCAGATCAAATTATAATCAAAACCTCATTTTACACTTGACAAACTGGGTTCGGAACTTATATTCCGATCGGATTGCTTATTATACAGTGTATTCTTATTAGAATAATACAAAATGATGTTTTAGCCTAACAAATGACATATTTATACATAGTAATGACTTTTTTAGTAAAATGCATTATACTTTTAATTGTACTTTACAATTTCATTTCCTTATCATAATTTGATATAAATTTATATGATAATAACAAATGTGTGCGTTGTTGTTTGGATTCACTATCTCGGAATATACACAGGTCTAAAATGGATTAAGATTTTGTACCACATCGTCCTTATCGAAATTCTTGAAATATAATTATCTATTTTCAATTGTAGTTAATACTTAGATATTAATATGGCTGTTCTAAGATGAGATCTTAAATAATTATATGATTGGGTAGAAATATTATCATTCAATCTATTTATTAATCTAAAGTAAAAACTATAATTAGAAAATATTGTACAAAAATAATAAATAAATTATTGGATCCAATTTCAGATGGGTAGATAATAAGATAATTGGGCCTAGGCCCACTGAAAAATATATATACAGCCGAAAAAAATACAGAGAGAATTTATGGCGATAATGGCGTTATCATCATCTTCATCAATCCTTCCGTTCTCGAATTTCAGTGCGAATCCGAATTCAAGTACAAAATGTAGAAGTAAAAATGCTCTATCTATAGCTGTTCGTTCGAGCCTCTCCGACGATTCCGCCATTCTCCTCCAAGCCGCCAAATTCACTGTAATTCATCTCTACCGATTTATCTATTCCTATCCGATTTTGTTTGTGATGTTCGAGAATCATGATGAAGTGGATTTTGCTAGCGTATGATTGGGATAGGTGAAATTTAATTTTGTGTGTGTTGAAAAGGTAGATTCCTTTGTGGAGGATGGAATGGTGATAGGGCTGGGGTCTGGTCGCGCTTCCGGCTATGCTATCCAGTATTTGGGGCGGCAGCTTCGGTCTGGAGCTGTGAAAGATATCATAGGCATTCCTACGTGAGTAGAATTACTTGATTTTACACTAAGTGTGAAGGAGTTCGTTGCAGTTTATTAGCTTTTACCTACTGGTTTTATGTGATTGAATTTTCTTTCCCTGAGAGGAGAGATGGGAAGCCTTGCATGCATGTCCTCTGCAATTAGTTTTGAATTTTGATATTGGATTTGCCATTTTTGAACTAAGTTAGCAGTAGTTGAATATTGCGCCGTATGAAAAGCATCATGAATCTAGAAAACAGTCGTCTGCATAGGGAAAAAGAACTAGTGGCTGAGCATTTGAGGCTTTATGATGTTATAAAGAGGCAAAAAAGAAGGAATTTATTCTTCAGCAGTTGTGATTGTGAATATGGTGAAAATATTAAGTGAGAGGTATAGCATAAACATAAAGAAATACAGTCTCTATCTGATACCATTCAGCATCGACAAAATTACACAGAAGTTAAAGAAGTTTGAGATAATACAGCTCATATTCTAGAATGGATTAGTTTATCCTTAACTCTGATGTTATTTGTTGTGGAAAAAACTAACTCACTATAATTGTGATGTCATGTCCCAAATTCGCTTATAATTGTAATTGGAAAAAACCGGTTCAAGCAAGTCTTTTTTGGCCTCAAGCATTTTTCTTTAGAGCCCAGAATTGAGATGTTATAATCTAGCTAGAACTCACAGTTACCTTCATATTTTGTTCATTAGGAATATAACCAGCAAAATTATTATGCAGATCTGTTGATAGTGCGAGTGAAGCAGCAAAAGCAGGCGTCCCTTTGGATCAATACAGAAACAGCTCTAAAGTGAGCAAGTGTCTTTGCCCATGTATTTTTGCAAGCCTGGGGTACTTTAATCCAGTAAAATCATGTTTAAGTGAATAAAATGTGTGTAATGTATTAGTTGGGAAACAAGGGTCCGATTAATTATTTTCATATTAACTTTGGGTGAATAATTCATAATTTGTTTGGGAGCAACAGCCAATACCAATATTAAAATACTCAGTTTCCCCTGGTACTGTCTTGAATGATACAATGATCATCTTCCTACCTGTAGATTGATTTGGCATTCGATGATGCTGATGTTATGGAAGAAGAATCTCTTGCCGCAGTAATTGGGCGCCAGAAGATTCTCGGTGGCGAGTCAATAATTCAGGAGAAGGTCAGTCAAAACATAATGTCTCTTTGGCTTAAACATGCCTTGTTTGGTCCTAATCATATTCTCCGATTTCAATTTCCATCTCTTGTTCATAAAGTCCTAGTGATATCATTTACACGCTCATGCGCATTGATGTGCCATCTTGGTCGTTAGGCATGGCTTCCTTTTCTCATTGGAATTTCTTGTTCAGATACATTGGTTAACTCTGCTTTACAGACCATACTGACAACGGCTGGGAAAATGGTCCTCATCATTACAGCAAAGCGATATCAAGGTGCTGTTGAAGGGTCCATCCCCGTTCTTATAAAATCTGTAAGGTCCAGTGCAAGTTATTGAACTCTTATCTATCTGATCAATGATTCTGTCAAACCTTACGAATGATATTACCTGTTAGGTCAACTGGTTGGAGACTGCTGAAGAAATAGATGACCTCTTTCTTGGTGATGCTGAGGTAATCTTTACTATTACTATTATTCTATAAAAAGACGCAATACCCAAGTAGAATTTGGAATCTTTGCAGCACCACGGCATTTGCATATCGAGTTTATATGAATTACCACTACTGACAATCTATTTTTTCACATCTCATTATATCAAGGTCTGGAGAAGGCCATCAATAGGATATGCAGGTCCCTTGGGAGGTGACTTCCCACTAATCACCAAAGAAGGGCATAATGTTCTGGACGTAATCTTTACTTCTCCAATCAAAAATCTTGGTACCCTTTTGCATCCTAGCTATCTAAAGTTGCTAGTTTCATCATTATTGCTGATCAATTCTGTTAAAGTTCATTTCTTGATCAAATACATGCAGCTGAGGTAGCAGATAGTCTGGATCAAGTGGTTGGTGTCGTCGAGCACGGTGTCATCTCTAGACTCCCGTCAGTTCCTAGTGCCTCTCTCTTCCTTTTCTTTGATTTCTGATCATTTTCAATGAAACTAGCTTCACATAAAAGCTTTATATGAAATGGCAGGTGCACAGCAGTTATAGCGACGGCAGAAGGGCCGCGCATTGTTGATAACATTCGTAAGATTGAAGAAAGTAGAGTTTAATTACCACATTAATCTTGTATATCCAAATAGATATCTACCTATAATCATAATTCAGTTGAGAAAATTTTTTGTTTCAAATTTTGTTTGTATTAGCATCTACAATGTGGTTTGGACTTTGCAATTCAGCATATTGAGTGAGTGAGATTTTAAAATAGAAATTGCATTTCTCATAAAACCCTAACCCTCTAAATCCTAACTCTAAACCCTACACCTTGATTATCCTAGTCATTTTTGGGTTGTTTCCAAATTGCATGTTTTCTGTATGTGATTGTTTTCATGATGGTACATACAATGGTTCTACCCTGGGAATTGGGCAAAAATTTGTATGAGACATTACTTTTTGTGAGATGTTCCGAGCGGAATGTGTTTTATACTATGTACATTCCTATAGAAATGTTTATTTATTTTTGAAAGGAATATGTTGTATGTAAAATATATTCCGAACAAAGCGTGCATTCTAAATAGACTACGTGCAGTGTAAAATGAATTCCGAACGAAATATGTTCAGCCTAATTCTCCTTCCAACAGTAGTGAAAGCATTTTACATATAATCAGGAGATTATAAATTTGAGTTTCTATAGAGACAAATAAAGTGTGTATTAAGATTAATGTAAAAAAAATAAAAAATTGAGCTACAAATGCAAACTCTAAAACCCTAAATCTTAGAGAGACAAAAATATTGCACGGTCAATCGCAATTTAAACAAACATTTAATCAGAAAAAATTGTGGAAATTGGCCCAAATCTCCACCCTAATTAGAAATGCGACTTATATTTATGGAGAATTGTCGATTCAAGACCCAAAAGATACATAAATTTTCAAAAAATGATTTGTCAAGATCAAATAATTCTCAATCCAACCTGATATTGAGATTCTGGATTGAGAATTATATAATCTTTCGGATCCTGCATTGAGAATTTTTGTAATCTTTCATGTAGTGAATTAACAATTGATAATTTACATATTTTTCGGATCTGAATAGAAAAAACTACTATATTTATCTAACAAAAACGGAAGTATTAAACAACGCTTCTCTCTCGTCTTCACTCTTCAACCTCGAAATTGAAATTTCATTCGCATCTGATCTACTCTGCGCGTTTGATTCGATAATCTCCTTCTTCCTCAGCATCTGATCTTCAACGAATTGGAAATGGCGGCTGCCGGAGGACCCGACCTGCTGTTCGGATTGAGGAACAATTTTTACTTGGGAGCGTACCAGGCCGCAATCAACAACAGCGAAATCCCTAATCTCTCACCCGACGATGCCGTTGAGAGAGACTCCCTCGTCTACCGCTCTTACATTGCCCTAGGCAGCTATCAGGTATGGTCGGGCTTTGCTTCTCGTTGGAGATCTAGTATGAGTTTTTGCATTTCTCGGACTAGAATTTGCTTGTGATCGTCGGGTTTTGTACTGTTTCGAGATTATTAATTTATTTTTGTTGGTTTCTGCTGTTTTTTTTTTTTTATTTATTTGTAGCTTGTGATTAGTGAGATCGATTCATCTGCGGCAACCCCGCTTCAGGCGGTGAAATTATTGGCTTTATATCTCTCCAGCCCTGACAATAAGGTGATTTCGTGTGACTTGGTTCCTTGGATGCTGTATGTGTTGTAGGATTTATCTTTTGACATGGAATCTTGCTCGTGATCTTACCTATATTTTTTTAAAAAATTGTTGGATCGTGGTACTATGTTTAATGAAGGAAAAATCTTGATTCTGGTTGTGGACCAGTGGATCTGTATTTCCCAGCACGTGAAGATCTTAAGCTTTTCCATGAAGGAATACAAATTCAGACTCCTTTTCAGCTCCTGATGTTTGCCCTAACTGCACTCTGCGGCTCTGCCATTACTTTTGTAGGAAACAGTAATTTCAAGTCTCCATGAGTGGTTGGCAGATCCTGCAGTTGGAAACAACCCCATCTTACGTCTTATCACGGGGATCATATTCATGCACGAACAGGACTATAACGAAGCTTTGAAGCATACAAATGCTGGAGGAACTATGGAATTGTAAGTCCCTTCAGTTGGTGCTGGGAGTTGTATCCCAAGAGTTTGCTTGATTCAGTGAAGCTCTTGGTAGTCAGAATTACATTTGTTTCTTGCAAATTCTTTGATTAGTTTTATATCTTACTTAGTTGGCTATGAGTTTTCCTTGTGTGTTTGTGGTTGACCATATTGTGCTTCTGCACTCTGCAGGCATGCTTTAAATGTCCAAATTTTTCTTAAGATGCACCGTTCAGATTATGCAGAGAAACAATTGAGAATCATGCAAGGAATAGATGAAGACCACACACTTACTCAACTTGCTAATGCATGGCTGAACTTGGCTGTGGTAAGTGTTTTTCTGTGAGATAGATCTTTTAAAATCCAAATTGGAGGTTTCGGAGACTTACCTATTCCTGTTTTGAGTCAGGGTGGCTCAAAGATCCAGGAGGCATATCTTATTTTCCAAGATTTCTCAGAGAAGTACTCTATGACTAGCTTGGTCCTGAATGGCAAAGCTGTTTGCTGCATGCACAAGGGGGAATTTGAAGAGGCGGAGACCCTTCTGCTTGAGGCCCTTAACAGAGTAAGTATAATATGCTGCCCAAGTTTTTCTTATAGTCTCCAATGCTATTCTCTAGCATAGCATCAATCAATTTAGTTTTTAAAATGTGCCCGTTTCTCTATATCCAATTTGTGTAAGATGTTCTCTTCTGATTTCCAATGGGATTTCTTTATTATGTTATATGTATGTAATTATTTGCAAAACCTGATATAGTGGCCTTTGCGTCAGTAAATTCTATAATGATCTATTGCACACTAAGTTACTCTCTCATCAAAATTTTCAAATAATGGCTTCCCCTTTGTGACATGCAAAGTCTCTGGTCTGCGCAGGATGCTAAGGATCCAGAGACCCTTGCCAATCTGGTTGTGTGCAGTCTTCACCTGGGTAAATCAGCATCACGCTACCTCAGGTAGGATACATTCCGTAATCTTCTGTGGAACTTTCCAATTGTTTCATTAACTGCACAAAGAGTGCTTTAGTTTTTCAGGATTCGTCAAATCACACGTCAATATTATGTAATCTTATTTTCTGCTCAACTATTACCTGTGCATGTCTCTTCATACTTTTGCAATGATTGTGTCCATCCCTATAGGTGGTTGGTTTCTGTTAAAAGATCTGTAATATTTGCCCCAATTGTGGTTTCAATAGGCTTGAACAAAATGTTGTTTCAATCTTCTTTTAAGTTAAAATTCGGTGCATTGTCTTTATGGCCCAGTCACCTGTGATATTCTTGTCATGTCACAGTAACCTTAATTTTGTTTGTTGCTTCGAAAGTTGAATTTATTCGGTGTGATTCATGTCGTGATGATCATCTGATGCGCGAATTTTGATAATTGTATATCCTTGCAGCCAGCTGAAACTGTCACACCCAGATCACATACTCGCCAAACGTGCATCTACCGGGGAGGAAAGTTTCGACAGAGCAGTTCAAACAGTTGCATGAAGAGCGGAATTTGTTATATTTTTTTGATGTTACATGGTCTGAATGACATTTTTCTTTGAAACTTGCAATATATACTATACGACTCTTACTGGTACATTATTAGAAACTGTTTTTCTGAAGAAAAAAAAAAGTCTTGTTATATCAGCTGGGTGTATGTTCTGCTGGTTTTAATGTAGATTCCATTCCATCTTATGCGAGTTTGTTTATTCAAGTTCTGGAGTGTGATTTTTTAAACCCATTTTGTACCTTTGTCTGTATATGTCTAAATGGGCAAAGGGAGTTGTGAATATTGAAACCGAGGTTTTTATTTTTACTTTTTTGAGATAGAAATCGAGATTTAATTTAATTTATATATAGTGTATTTAATTTAATTTTGAGATAGAATATCAATAGGGATTTGAATACCGCGCAAAAGCCCTAAAAAAAAGGAGCAAAAGAAAAAAGCCCTAAAAAGTAAATAAAAAAAAAAAAAAACTGGAGATGCGGGGTATCGATCCCCGTACCTCTCGCATGCTAAGCGAGCGCTCTACCATCTGAGCTACATCCCCATTTGATATTTAATCATAAATTCATCAACTAAAATTCTCATTTCATTACAATCATGTCACAATATACTTATTCTGGAATCTTTGGGTTTTACTTTTTACTGAACGAATCCGATTTACAATTATATCAACCATATTGATTCTTGAACATTATTATTGATTTGTGTGCCCTTTCTAGGTAAGTGAAAAACGTCTCTTCAATTGTCGAAGAAAATAACTATACAATGAAGCAATGATACACATTATATATAAATGCACGAAGTAGACAACTACGACGTTTACACAAGAAATGGGTAAAATTGCATGATAAGAAAATTGACAAGGCTTTGTATAACTCTCTGCCTATATGTAGTATAGATAAGATGGATGCCAAGAGAAGTTGAGTTGCCTCAAAAGGCTACATAATTTACACCTTCAACAGATATACACCAACTACTCATCCAAATTCTGCTTCTCACTAGGTACGGTACAACTCTTGATTCCAGAGGCAATGTAAACTTCATTTAGCACCTGACCTTAAAAAGGATCAGATTCTACCTTGAGCTTGGATAGATGGCGTTTACTCACTTCACTCTCCTTGCTGGAAGAAAGTACTATAACCCGAGCTAGATTCGTTTTTCGTGACCTGCATGTAATGTCTAGTATGTTATCGATACAAGAACCTTATAAGTTAGTTCCATATATGAATGAAAGGCATGATGGGATTATCAGCTCTAAAGTTTATATTATTTGAAGAAAGCAAGCCACTTGTATCTAAGCTATGATAAAAGGAATAGTGAACTCCTGATTGAAACTACTAAGTAAGTTGTCTAGAAACAAGATTCTTACGCATTCCCCATTGAGAATCAAATTATTATACTTCCCAATGATTTCAGTAAAAGATGAGCAAACCTCGTGTGTGCATGATGATCCAGCAGACAGACCTAATTAAAACTAGGAGAATTGTCGATTTAGAATCTAAAAGATAGTTTAATTATCGATTCAAGACCCGAAAGATGATTTGTCAATCCAGGAACCAAAAGATCAAACAATTCTTAATCCAATACCTGATATTGAGGTTTTGGATTGAGAATTATATAATCTTTCGGGTCCTAGATTGAGAATTTAAATGATCTTTCGGATCCTCAATCGATAATTAAACTATCTTTCGTGCTTTAAATCGATTAAAACTCCAAACTACTAAGTAGGTTGTCTAGAAACAAGATTCTTACGCATTCCCCAATTTAAAACCAAATTATTATACTTCCCAATAATTTCAGTAAAAGATGAGCAAACCTCGTGTGTGCGAGATGATCCAGCTGGGAGGCCAGGGATGAGAGAACTCCAAAGAAGGGGGTCAACTAATGGGTCCATACTATTATAGTTGGTAAGAAGGGGAGCAGACAGAAGAGGGGCAAGTTGATACACATTTCTAGGAATAGGCAATCCTCCACCTATCCCATATGCAACATCACGTCTCTCACTTCCACTTTCAGGGCATGGTTTCTCAGTTGCCTTCCCGGTGTCAATTTTATCAATGATGTTTTTGTTTTTGTTCTCATCGTTCTCGTCGTTCTCCTTCTTTTTCGCGACTTTCTCCTGAAGGCTCTTGTATGCTGCCGACTTCAACAAAGTACTCATGGCAGATATCTTTTTATGGTTCAATCTTTCTGGTGAGACACCTAGTTTTGGCATTTGATAAGGCTCGGTGGGCTGAACCGACTGTTCCAGAGCTTTCAGCTCACTTGCAGCATCATCAGAAAACCCAAGGTTCATCTCATCTGCTGCTTTAGACTGGAAATCTGTCAAACTAGATTTACTAGTACCCCACCATTTGATGTAATTTGACAAATCAATCTTCCTTTCAGCACTATAAACACCTGCACTTTCACTTCCCATGGCCATCTCATCACCTGCACTTTTAGTAGTAGCACACTTAGGCGAGCACACAATTCATGAGGAAACTTATGAAAGGCAATGGAATAAGCTAAGATTTATGTCAGCATTAAAAAAAATTGTATTCTAGAATCCAGAGTCATTCTCACCATAAAGTGCATTGTTGCTGAAGTCAGTTCCAGGCATACGACCAAATTGTGAATCCCATCGACTACTGAGGAAAAAAAAATTAAATAAAATTCATAAGCCAGTTTTACTAATCATCCCTGCATAAAAAATGATAAGAAATGAACTCAAATCTCGTGCAATCAACAGCTAATCTTATCGTAACGTGCAAACGTACCTGGAAAGGGAACGGTATTTGGAGATGCCCCTGGAGAAACCACTACTCTTTCTGCCAAATATTTGGCATGTAAGATCTTAATTCATTCATGAAAGGAAACAACAGAGAACAGATATTAACCTCCTAAGTGATGCTAGATAGTCTTCTCTAGAGACATTCTGCATTTCCTCAAGGTCCCTAGCATAATCTGTGACCTGTGCAGCCACATTACACAATGTTCATATGCATGGCACGATTTCGAATTTCAAACGGAAGGTGATAACAACCCATTACCCAATGGTATCCAAGTCAGAAACTCCTCACCGGAAAATTAATAAGCGTTCCAGGGCCCCAGTATTTAAGAGCGGCTAGATCATAGGCTCTTGCTGCAGCTTCCTCATCATCATATGCACCTAGACAGATATCATATGGACAAATCAATATGGTTTAAATCCTTTTTTTTTTTTTTTTTGCTTTGATACAAAAAAGGGATAGAATACTAACCCAAGTAAACTGCACATCAATCATGGACCAGTATTCGATTTTCCAGCAATGAGGATAAGAGCAAAGACACAAAAAAAGATAGATAAGATCATCCTTCATAAAACAGAAACATCAATTAACATCCATGTCCATACATAGATTCACCTTGTTTTCCTTTCTTATTTTGGTTTTGATTCCAGGTGCTTTTATCCCATAGATGTGCTTCATACCGACCAGTCCACCGATGCCTGCTCTCATAACAACAAAATCATAGCTCAGAGCCAAATTGACGATGAAAAGTGCAAGAAACAATACGCCTCCAAGTGTGACAAGTGGAAAACACACAAGCCAGGCCAGCAGTGCCTCACGCTTCAATACCTAAACCTCGCTCTAACAACAAGAATTAACAATCCCAATCCCCCACAATTCCAATAACAGCACCAAATTAACACATCCAACACAACAAAATCCAACACAAACACACGGAAGAACAAGGCACACGCAACGGAGCTAAAAGCACACCACGTGTTCGACGAATTTGCATACCTGGTGACCCCTCGATAAATGGAGCTACGTTTGCCGGCCGTGCAAGGAGGCATCCTGCTGATGCGCTCCTTCGCCGTGCAGCCTCTGTCCTTCTTCGCTTTCTTCAGACCTCTGTAGAGCAGAAGCTGATCGCCGCCCAGCGACGACGACGGCGGCGGATGTACTTCCGACGTTTCCCCTACGCCGACGTCCTCCGGCTTGGCGGCGTGCTCCGATGACGACGAAGCCATGATCACCGCGATCCTCGATATGGTTTAGAGAGAGAGAATCGAAAGTAATTGTTGAAGAGGAGAGAGAGACGGTATGGAAGAGTGTGGAGAGTGATGAGAGGTTTGAGATTTTTTTCTTTTCCTGCACCGAATGAGAGGAATTCTACAGAGGAAGGCGGATGTCGGAGAAATGACTGGTGTACCCCTGGATTAACTTTTGTGAAATAGTTGATTTGCTGGGAGGGATGGGGTTTAAGGGAGGGCGTTTTGGAGATCATCTAAATTGCAACGGCTACGAGGAAACACCGCACACCTGTCGTACTCGTCTCCTTCCAAATCATTATATTCCATCATTGTTTTGAAACAGATGGCGGGCCGAGAAATTTGGGCTTTTCATCAGCCCATTGGGCTTGAGATTATGGCTCAATATTTTGTTTTTCTTTTCGTTCAAAATAAATTATGAATTCTTTTCATTTGTATTTTTTAAAAGTTAACTTCATTCCGTGTAAATTGTCTCACCCCTTTTCAACACAGGAATTAAGGATTATAAGTGTATGATAAGTTAGTGGAATTAATATTTTATTATTAAGTGTGAAAATTTTATTATTTTTAAAAAGGGGATAATTTAGTTGAGATGTCCAATTTGATAAAATGCTATATTTCTGCTGAGACAGATGAAGTACTTTACTCGAATAATTGACGTATCCACATTCAGGTGATCCGATATTTTTATGAGATAACTCATTCGTGGAAAATAAATAGACTATAAATAAGGAAAAAAAGGTGTGAAGATTGAAAATGAAGTTCATCTGTAAAAATCTTCTATTTTATTCGACTATATATATATATATATATATATATATAATTGTAATCATATGTTAACCACTTCTCATGTGTTACATGTTACCTCATTGTCGGTGCATTATCTAGACAAGCTAATTACATTATCTAGGTCATATGCGGTACATTACGAAGATAATGTACACACTGATAGATAATGTAATACATTATCTTTGTAATGTACCGCATATGACCTAGATAATGTAATTAGCTTGTCTAGATAATGCACCGACAATGAGGTAACAGGTAATATCTGGGAAGTGGTTAACATATGAATGCATCTCTATATATAGAATCTAATGAACCCCTATGAAAGATTCTGGATTCTAAACTTACTTTGAATCCATAATCTGTGAGTGTGTTGGCCTTGAGTTATTTCCCGAGCTCATTAGTTGTTTGGTTTAGTTTATGGACGGGGTTTGGATAGTATTTTGGATAATTTCTATTGGAGGGGTTACTATATATATATATGTGTGTGTGTGATCTGGTTCACTCACTCATCCGATAAAATTCTAACCCTAATGGGCCGTACTTCCCTTTTTCTCTCTAAAACGCTTTCCCTTCTTTCTTAACTCTTGATACTTTTGTGACTTGATATTTGGTTTCCTGTGAGAGATATAGTAGTGAGCTTGAGGGTGTAACCTAAGTAGTTGTCAGTTGTCACCTCCGATTTGTTCCTGTGGTCGGTGGAGGGCAAAGACTCACATAGGTGAGTTCTGAGCCAACTTGTCCTAAAATCGATCAAAGCAAGGCATTGGTGCACCTCCATGCGTGGAAACCCGACTCGGTCAAAGTTTCGGTCGAAATCCAGCGAATAACAGACCAGAAATAGATCAGTAGCACTGATACCCAAGATAATCACTTAATATTATACTCTGAAGGTCAATATTGAAATGACCAAAATGAATAACTAGCGATGGATGCTAAAATTCAATGCATATGCATATTTAAATAAAATATTATTGTTTTTTAATCTCATATTCCTATTTTTTCAAATAAATAAATATTGATGAAAACATGGCCCCATGCACAAATGCTTTAAAAGTGGTTTATTTTAGGGATGTCAATTTAGCATGGGACCGACGGGTTGACCCGAATAACCCGAGCTAAACACCGAGTTAGGGTTGAAAATTTCTTGACCGATAAGAAACCGGGCTAATGGTTCGGGCTAAACGGGTAGCGAGTTAAACGGGCTGGACCCGCCGGGCCACGGGTTGGCCCGACGGGCTACCCCATTTTTTTTTTTTAAAATATCAAAATATTTTAATTATTAAATATTGCAAAAATAAATATCAACTACTTTATACTAGATTTATTTTATATTTAGATGAAAGTGTTTAAGTAAATTTTATATCACAAATGATATACCTATATTTTTACTATTGAGAAATACTATTTTAAATAAATAATTTAAAAGAATATTTAAGAAACTATTGATTTCTAAAATATTATTTATTATTTTAAATAAATTTAATTATTAGAGTTATTTAGATTCACAAACTTATAAAATTATCAGTAAAACTATAATATCTTGTTAAATAAATACTTATAATAGTTTACTTTATATCATTATAAATTATTTAAGATAATTGTGAGACATCATCAAATTTTTATGATATATAATAAATTATTATATATATATATATATATATATATATTGCAATATGATATATCATACAATATTTTTTTTTAATCAATATATTTAATTAATTTATTTTATACAATATTATTGGAGTTATATAATTAAATAATATGATTATTTAATTTATCTAATGTCTTAATATACAACATATTATGTTATTACTAAATTATAAAAATAATTATATATATATAATTAGTTTTATTAATAAAATAATAAATATTTAAATTTAATAAAAAATAAAAATAAAAAATCATAATTTTCTCAGCCGATGGGCCAACCCGAAAACCGACGAGTGAGGGTTAGGGTTGAGAATTTTTCGACAGAAGTTGCGGCCCGTTTAGCCCGGACCGATTAACCCGCAGCCCAATAGGGGTGGCCCGAAATCCGGCGGATTAGCCCGTTTGACATCCCTATTTTATTTATTAGAAAATAAAATAGACAACATTTCATCTCATGAGAAAATACATGCGTAAAAAACTATTACAAAAGCAGACACACCACACCAACTACTAAAAAAAATGAATGATGAATTGAGATCGCATCCAACGCAGTGGAATATAATATTTTATTTTAATAAAATTATTATTTTGATAATAATAATAATATATTTGTTGACACCATGTCAAAACTATTACAAAATGGGCACACCACAGTAGCACACCAGCTGATTTAAAAAAAAATAAAAAAAAATGAATAAAATGAGATCGCATCCAACACAGTAATATAGTATTTTATTTTAATTTTAGTGAAATAATAATGATGACGAATCGGACTAAGGGTCACGTGCAAACGTCTGGAAGATCACGTGACCGCCAGCCATCCGCGAATCGTGGTGGGCTCTCTTTTCGAGATTTTTCTCTTCGTTTTGTCCATTTATTCTATCTTTCATTTCAAAATATTATGTTGCTATTAAATTTTCTTTATTTAGTTAATTATATTAGTAGAGTTTCTCTCTCAAAGATTATCAGTAGTGAGCCGTTGAAGGCGAAGGGTATTTTGGTTATTTAAGATCATGTTTCATGTTTTTTGTTTGATTTATTATAATCAAACATTTTTACTTCATTTTTCCTATACACAATATTAAATAGTTTAATTATTAATTCAGAATTCGAAACATAAATTTTCAATTCACGATCTCAAATATTATAAAAAAACATTTAATCTAAGAGCTTAATATAAGGTCATGACGTGAAAGATTTTAAAATAACTCTCAATATAAGATCATAAATTAAAAATTCATTAATCGAATCATAATTTAATAATTAAATTATTCTTTAGATAGTTTTTTAATACTTGATAATATACAATTAAATAAGAACAAATTGTTGTTTTAGATAATATAGTTAATCGCTAGTTAAAAGATTAAATGATTATTTTTTCTCAATTTCAAACACATTTGAGTGGAATATTTGTGGGCATTAATTTTTGAATGGAGTTTTATCGATTCAATACGTGAAAGATAGTTTAATTATCGATTCAGGATCCGAAAGATTAATTCTCAATTCAGGACTTGAAAGATCACAAAAATTCTCAATCCAAGACCCGAAAGATCATATAATTCTCAATCCAGGACCTCATGATCAGGTCTTCGATTGATAATTATTTGATCTTTCGAGTCCTGGATTGACAAATCATCTTTCAGGTCCTGAATTGATAATTAAACTATTTTTTAGGTCCTGAATCGATAATTTTTCATTTGAAATATATTTAAAATAAAACATATTTAGTTTAGAATGTACATTCCAAACCTAAATTAAATGATGTATGCAGAAATACATGATTCGTATTCCAATTAAATAATACTACATAAATAAGCATTATAATTGAAATACACTTGGTATAAAACTCATTTCTTTCATAATATCACAGTCTCACACAACTTCAACTTTTTGCCAAAAAAAAAAAAAAATTTGTGTAGTATCTGTATCATCTCACTTTGAAGAGATGGTGCGACTCAAAATATTTTCCGACATTATTTAATTTGCCTTTTTCGAGTCGGTATATATATAGCCAGGTTGTAGCTCAGCACCCATTCATCATCAGTCATTCACCAGTCCTCGCGCTCACTCAGGTATTTTCTCTCCCTCTCTCACAGTTGGATTTATATGGTTTTGTTCCTCTTCGTGGATGATTATCTGCATTGCCGTTGGTGAAGGTTTGATTTGAATAGTTTTCTGTTACTCAGAAATGGCGCTAGTGCTTATAAAAATCGATTATACAATAGTAATGATTAATTTTAAGAAACGACCTTGGATTTCACTTCATCTGTTCGTAGTTGGTAGTGCTTCTCGCTGCAATGCAATCCGGTCGGCGTCGTGTTGATTTGGGGTTAGTTTGTGTTTATTTGATAATCTATGAATGTTGAGGCACCTGTATATACTTCATTTTGAAGATCTAGCTAATTATTCCATTTTTTTGGTTTCTGGTTCAAATTAAGTGCTTCTTTGAGACATTTGGCCACTGTGCTTGGACTAAAGCTATTAGTCAGAGCTTATTTTGTTTTTACTTTGAAAACGAACAACACTAGTTTTCTTCTGTACTCAGATACGAAAACCAACGCAGCTGCACTTGAAATAGTGCACAAGAGTTGATTCTTAAGAGAAAAAGACACTTGAATTTACTTTTAGCAGCTAGATCTAGTGACTGTAGTCTGTATATTTAATTATCATCATGATTTTTGTTGGTCGACTTCTCTGGTCCTGAATTTGTTTGTATTTTCTAGCACATGCCTTGAAAATGACTACTATTTGGTGTGAATAGCGACATTACTCATGAGACAGTCATGCATGCAAATCTCTCTCATAGTGGTTGAACTGTTCTTGATTTTTTGGTTAACATGTTCCTGTGCTATTTACTTTTCTCTTACATGGATGTTACAAAATCTTGGGGTGATTTTAATAATTGTTATGGTGATTAATTTCTTCAGTCAAATAGATGATGATAAAATATCCTTAGTTTAGAATCTTGCAGATACATTTGCTATATAATATTCTGCACAACATGCCTAATTTTACCCTTCAAAAAATAAATGCCCAATTGGTTTGCCATTACTCCCCAAATTATTTGTTGGTTTACAAATTTACTCAGTTCTTAAGGTGACAAACTAAACAATTTTGTTTGGAATAGCTGTTATGGTTTCATTGGCTTCATGTTCCCTACATAATTGATATGGTAATTGTAAATGCTGCCTTGATCTGTTGGTGGCCTAATCTGTTGATCTTTACCTCATACAGACACTTGTGCATGAGTCTCTGCATGGGAACTTGCACTTGTCCATTTCATATACTGTATTATTTGCTATTTTTTCTCCCATAAATGCTTGATTCAATGTGTATAGGCCCCTGTGTCTATCGACATGTCGGCTCTGGAAGCCCCCCTGCGCCCCAAGAGAAAGAAAATTTGGGTGGACTACTTTGTGCAATTCCGATGGATAATCGTCATCTTTGTTGTTCTTCCAATCTCCTTCACACTGTATTTCCTCACATACCTTGGTGATGTGAGGTCTGAGTGCAAATCATTCAAGCAGCGTCAGAAGGAACACGACGAAAATGTCAAGAAAGTCTTGAAGCGTCTCAAGGAGAGGAACCCTAAGAAGGATGGTTTAGTCTGCACAGCGCGTAAGCCTTGGATTGCTGTTGGAATGCGCAATGTGGACTACAAGCGTGCTCGACATTTTGAGGTTGACCTTTCTGCATTCAGAAACATTCTGGACATTGACAAGGACAGAATGATTGCCAGGGTCGAGCCTTTGGTCAACATGGGCCAGATCTCCAGGGCTACTGTCCCAATGAATCTGTCTCTTGCAGTTGTTGCAGAGCTCGATGATCTCACTGTTGGTGGATTGATCAATGGCTATGGTATCGAAGGAAGCTCCCACCTTTACGGTCTGTTCTCGGATACAGTGGTGGCTTATGAAATTGTTTTGGCAGATGGCCGGTTGGTCAGGGCAACCAAAGACAATGAATTCTCCGACCTTTTCTATGCCATCCCGTGGTCTCAGGGGACACTCGGACTCCTCGTTGCAGCTGAGATAAAGCTTATACCTGTAAAGGAATATATGAGGCTGACATACAAGCCTTTAGTTGGTAATCTGAAGGAGCTCGCCCAAGGCTACATCGACTCATTCGCACCAAGGGATGGGGATCAGGACAACCCTGACAAGGTACCAGACTTTGTCGAAACCATGATCTACTCCCCGACAGAAGGTGTCTTCATGACAGGTAGATATGCTTCTAAAGAAGAAGCCAAACAGAAGGGAAACAAAATCAACTGTGTTGGCTGGTGGTTCAAGCCCTGGTTTTACCAGCACGCTCAAACTGCGTTGAAGAAGGGGGAGTTTGTCGAGTATATTCCGACTAGAGAATATTATCACCGCCATACTCGGTGCTTGTACTGGGAGGGAAAACTCATCCTTCCATTCGCGGATCAGTGGTGGTTCAGGTATACCCTAGGTTGGCTGATGCCCCCTAAGGTTTCTCTTCTCAAGGCTACTCAAGGTGAAGCCATTCGGAACTACTACCACGAGATGCACGTCATTCAGGATATGCTCGTCCCACTCTACAAGGTCGGAGATGCCCTCGAATGGGTCCACAGAGAGATGGAGGTACTACTACTTTTCATGCATCTTCATATTTGTTACAATTGAATTATGCTGTTTTAACAAGTGGATGCTTCATATAGGTATATCCCATCTGGCTCTGCCCGCACAGGCTGTACAAACTCCCAACCAAAACCATGGTCTATCCCGAGCCAGGATTCGAGCTGCAGCGCAGACAGGGAGACACTCACTACGCTCAAATGTATACCGACGTTGGAGTTTACTACGCTCCCGGACCAGTCTTCCGAGGTGAGGAATTCGACGGGTCTGAGGCGGTCCGTAGAATGGAGAACTGGCTGATCGAAAACCACGGATTCCAGCCACAGTACGCTGTGTCGGAGCTCACGGAGAAGAACTTCTGGAGAATGTTCGACGCGGGGCTTTACGAGCATTGCAGGAGGAAGTATGGAGCTGTAGGAACCTTCATGAGCGTGTACTACAAATCGAAGAAAGGGAGGAAGACCGAGAAGGAGGTTCAGGAAGCTGAGCAGGCTATCTGCGAGGCTCCTGATGCTGATTCATGCTAATTAGAATTTGCTTTTGCTTTTCCTTCTTGAGTTTTCTTTATCTGCTTTGCTTTTGTAACCAGACTTGTAGTGTAGTTTGCTCATTTTTGAACTGTTTGTTTTGACTTCTAATTGTGTGATTATGACTTTTCTCCTAATTGCAACGGGAAATGAGTTTTTTTTTAGTTTGCAATGATGATTTAGTGTTTTGTTCATTTAGTTCGTGATCTAATATCATGGTTATAAAACTTGCTAGGTGCTAGTTAGGTATTCGAGTAGCGCTTAACTGCTTAAACATCGAGTAATTTAAAAACGCTAGTAAGGTCGATTTAATGATTTTTTTTTAGGTTGGGTGAAGGTGGCTTTAGGTAACTGTTTTATTAAATGGAAGATCATAGACTAATCATCTCTCGGAGTGTAATCGAACCGAGTCGAGCCAAGTCGAGTAGTGTTGTGCTCAAGTTTAGTATCGGGACTTCGATCTTTTTTATCGAATATTTCGAAGTTTACGAACTTTATCGAGTCTTAGCCGAGCATAAACGAACTTTCTAAATTTAAAATATATTTAAAATATTCATTATTATTTTGGAAGAAAAAGTTATTTATTCTAAAATTAATATTATATTCATATTCAAATTAAAATCTCCCTTATTATTAGAAAGATATAGCATTATTGTTACTCTTATATCATTAAAATATTACTTTAATATAATTAATTGTTTTATATTTCATACTAATTTTAGATAACGAGCTTGCTCACGAATCGAATACTATAATGCTCATGTTTGATTCTTTTAATAAACGAGATTTACTAAATGGGCTCAAACAAGCTTTTATCGTGTCGAAATTCCAGTAACTCGGGAACAGTTTGGTTCATTTACATCCCTAATCAATCCATAATTCTTTTTGTGACATAGAATATAGATGTAAGACTAGCGGTGCTAAAGAATTTAAATTTATTTCGGAAATATTCCTATAATAAAAAAAGTTAATTGGTAAAAACTTGTAAATAATAAACTTTAGGATCGATCATCCTTTAACTATTTTTTACAATATTACTATAATAGAGAATCCTTTAACTATCTGTAATCAGCAATAAAATCGAATCAAATTGGTCACATTTTCTTTGTATAATGATGAGGTGAATATATTCAAATGGAATATATAAAAATAAAATTATAAATAAATAATAATAATAATAGAGAGGCGAACGTTGGAAAGTGGAACGTTAAGCTTTACCGTTACGCTTGTGGCTTTCGAATATTCCACATTCTTCTTCTTTATATTTAAGAGAAAAATAAAAAATAGTCCGATTCAAACCAGTTTCATTTCCTCCTCAATATTCTCGAACATCTCTCAATCTCTCTCCTCCACTCTCAATCACACAGAGCTTTGAAAAGATGGGGATGGTGGTAGTGATATCTCTGCCGTTGATTCTCTTTTCATTACTTCTTGGATTCGGGTGTTATCTCTTCGGAAGGGCCAAGGGCAGGCAAGAATCCTTCGCCACCGCTCAGGTTTTCGGCGCCCCCGCTCCGCCGCCGGGGAGTTTCGCCCACGCTTCTCCGCCGCCACAACCACCAATTTTCAAGCCCGACAATTCCGCCAACGTTTAGCTCTTTCTAGGGAGAGGATTTTTTGTGCGAAATCAATTAATGGGTTTGTTGTGTGAGAGAATTGTAGTGCGTCTGTGTGTGATGTATAATTATATGTATGTATGTATGTATATATATATGGGGTGGTGAGATCATGAAATTCGTTTAACATTTGTACACCTTGTATGATGAATTATGAGTTACAATTTTTTTTTTCGAATCCAAATATGAATTAATTTAGTTCATTCAACATCGCTGTGTTCTTGCCTTCTTGGATTCTCTCCCTTGAGAGAGAGAGAGAGAGAGAGAGAGAGAACAACGGAAAACGATTGATTTTCAGAATATTTCCGGTGGTCGGTGTGGGAGCACGCGACGGCGGAGTTCTTGACCGGCAAACGACGTCGTTTGAGCCACTCGTTCCTTATCCTAATTTTATGAAATCTTTTATAATAATGTGATTTTTAGAACATTACAATTACAACATAACTTTTGTAATTATAGAGTATTTAAAAAAAAAACATATTATAAATAAAAGTTTGTGTAAATTTGTTTATTCGCTCTGGGTGCAGTGGTCAAAACAATTTATTTATAACCGAGAAATAATGTTACTGAGTTTCACAATCACATGAACATTTGGGTGTCTTTAATTAATTATAGAATTTTATTAATTTAGTACCCGAGAGATAGTTTAATTATCAATTCAGAATCTGAAAGATTAATTCTCAATTCAGAACTTGAAAGATCACAAAAATTCTCAATCTAAGACCCAAAAGATCATACATTTCTCAATCAAAATCGACAATTCTCAATTAATTATTTATGAGAATTGTCGATGCAGGACTCAAAAAATAGTCAAATTATCAATTCAAGACTCAAAAGATGATTTATCAATCAAGGACTCGAAAATCAAACAATTCTCAATCCAGAGATTTAGAATTTTTGTGACCTTTCAAATCCTGAATCGATACTGAATCGATAAAATTTCTTAATTACTATAAAAATGAAATTGATTAAATTAGTTAATTAATATATTCAATAATCCGGATCTTTTTAACTTGTGGAGGCAGCACGACTGACTGACAAATTCTGGAATAGATTGAATCTCAAATCCCACACCCAATCACATCTCTCCACCTCAGCATCCAAACTAGCTTAATCCAACCCACACCTTATCCTATCCCTCCCAAATTCTAACAAAAATTCATCTCTTCAAAATTCTGTGAACAAACATAAAAAATCACGAGTGAAAATGTCGCTCACAATCCCTACAAACCTCTCCAAATCCATCTACGCCCCCAAATTCTCTGCAAAGCCAAGAGCAGCAGCAGCCATTGTATGCCACGCAAACTCTCCCAACCAAGAAACCTCCGATAATTCCGCTTCCTCTCAGCTCAAGGCGTTCTCGGCGGCGCTCGCTCTCTCCTCCATCATCTTGTCGGCGCCGGTGCTCCCGGCCTCCGCCGACATCTCCGGACTCACCCCGTGCAAGGACTCGAAGCAGTTCGCCAAGCGCGAGAAGCAGGAGATCAAGAAGCTCCAATCTTCTCTCAAGCTCTACGCTCCCGACAGCGCTCCCGCCCTCGCCATCAACGCCACCATCGAGAAAACCAAGCGCAGGTAATCAATGTTCGAACATCCTTCTCCTTTTAAGCCGGTTTTGTAACTAGAGTCAACCCATTTCAATGAATTTTTACTGTAATCCGATATTTTATAAGATAGTCCATCGTGAAGAATTCAAAATGGATGAACATAATGAAAAATAAGATACAGAAAAAATTGAAGTTAATGTGGGGAAAAGGGGATGTATTGAAATGTTCTACATTAATTAATGTATGAAAAATGATTCGGACCAGTATATAATGTTCAAGCATTAATAAGAGTTTTTAATTCCGACGAGTGCAGGTTCGACAACTACGGCAAGGCGGGGCTGCTGTGCGGCTCGGACGGGCTGCCGCACTTGATCGTGAGCGGCGACCAGAGGCACTGGGGCGAGTTCATCACCCCCGGGATCCTGTTCCTGTACATCGCGGGATGGATCGGGTGGGTGGGGCGGAGCTACCTGATCGCCATCAGAGACGAAAAGAAGCCGACGCAGAAGGAGATCATCATAGATGTGCCGTTGGCCAACAAGCTTGTATGGAGAGGATTCATCTGGCCTGTTGCTGCCTACAGAGAGTACTTGAATGGGGAACTCATTGATCCCAACTACTAAATATCTTGTTCAGGTAAGTTTAGTCAGTATCGGGTCGGGTCGGGTCCGTCTCGCACGAGTTTTCGTGTTATAATAATGCTAGTGCTGATACGGCTGCTGTGTTGCAGGTGGAGGGATGGAGGTTTGGAGATGGTGTTTGAGGGTTTTTAGTGTGGCAATTCTTGTATCTATACTTGTAAGCTTTGTGTTTGTATTTAAGGTTTTGGATGAATACAATATTTGAATGCCATGAACAAGAATTGTTATCAATGTTAGCACGAAGAGTGGCAATTTTTGACGTGACAAGATAACTAACATGAGTTTATATGAGACTACATCTAGTAATGACTTTTGTATAAAAGTCATGTATTTTATTACAATAAAAAAATTAAAAAAAAAATTTGAGTGTCATGGGGGAAGCTCCGTGTCTACTGCCCAATCTATGGGTTATCCTATGTCATGCCGCCAAGTAATGTGATTCAATACTCTATTTTTTTTGTTAATATAAATATATTGATATAAATTATCGATAAATATTTAAAAATAATAAATAAAAATTACATCAAAATTCATAATTATTTTTTCTTTACAAATTGAGTCCAATATTCATATATTTTGGCAAAAAAAATTAACTCCTCTTTTTTCCTTTGTATTTTTTCTCACTTATTTTCATATAGAAATTCAACTGCTTTTTATAACTCAATGTATTTATTTGTAATTTATATTTCAACTTTTCTATATAAATATATAATTAAAATTTTATATATTAATTATTATAATAATATATATTGAAATATAAATATGAAAATAAAATAAATTTTAGGTTGGGTGGAAGTCACTGCTAGAAGTAGAATTTGAGTTGAGTTGTGGATTGTATAGGTGGATGAGAGAGAAATTAATATTTTATTGTTAGGTTGGGTTGTTGTTAGTAGAGATAGTCTAAAAGATTTGATTTGATGCTTATCGAATCCATAAGAAAAGTACTCGAAAATTTCATGTCGGATACAACTTTTTTTTTACAAAATACTCTCTCCGGCTCAGAAGAATAGACATTCTTACCAAATCGGGCGTCCCAATTCAATTGTCCTCTTTTTAAAATGATAAAATTTTCACACTCAACAATAAAATATTAATTCCACTAACTCATTCTACACTCACAACTCTTAATTTCCGTGCCGAAAAGAAAGGGGGCAATTGACACGGGATGAAGGGAATAATAAAAATATTATTTTATTTAATTTTCTTCAATTATTTAATAATTATCAAAATTTGGATTTTGTCATTTATATTTAATGTGATTTTATTTAACTTTAAGTACTATTGTCATATTTGTTGATGGTTGATTTTAGATAATAATTTGAATTATAAATAACAAAGAGAAAACACTGAAAAACTCAATTAAATTGACTTTTCTAAAAGGTAATTTGGAATTAAAGTGATCCTTTTTAATGGCTTTATATTGCTCAGAAATTTTATTATTTTAATGTTTATAAATGCCAATTATTTATAGACATATAACGAACTAATATAACTCAATAAATGGTTACATCTCTTGAGCTGAGACCTCAACATGAACTGGTTTCAATCCTCCAACTCCACAATTAGATCGTTGGGGACACATCAGATGGCTTGAAGAATGTCCCCCATCGTATGATCCTTCATCAATCAACGGGGCCTTACTTAAAGCTCTTCTATTTCTAGATACCAAAATCCCTTCAAAGGAGTATCTCGAGATGACTCTTTCGGGACGATGTTCCTCGAATTGGACCGGACAACTTTCTCGAATCCTTTTATTGTTGGACAACCTTCCTGAACTGGACTTCCTTTTTCAATGTTTCTTTTCACGAAAACGGGCCTAGAATGGGCTAATCATTCTGGGTCACAAAAATAATAATAATTTTTTTTTTAAAAAAAAATCATGTTAATCACATTAAGTTATAGTTATATTTTTATTAGATCATTATAGGGCTATAATCAAATTAAAATTTAAATTTAACAGATCAAATCACTACCATATGGACACTATAAAAATCCGATTTAAACGAATTGACATCTTAAATTATATTCTCTTTGTCCTGTTATATTAGTCTCATTTTTTATTTTTGTTTGTCCCGTTAGATTAATTTAATTTCCAAAAATAAGAATTACTCATCTCACATCAATAAATTATAAATTTCACTACACTCACAAATTATTATTTTTATCTCAGAACACAGTAATTAAACATTTTATCTATGACCAATCAAAGACCAATCAAAATTATACTATTTAATATATTTATCCATTTCAATAATAGTTTTTTCCAACTTAAATCTACAATAATTAAATGCTTTTATTCTAAACGTTATCTTCTATAAGCGGCCCGCTGCAACCCTAACTATGTCCAAGTACAGCTGAAGCTCATTGTTGCGGTTCCCAACATGGGCCGGGTCAAACGTCTCCGACCCGAATACCCCCTTGCACTTCTCCAGTTCTTCCCCAGCTTCCTCGATCTCATCCGTAATTCCTCCGCAATCGCCGGAATCCAATTCCCCCCGCGCCTTCTCGAGGCTGAGGCCGGCGTTGCTGTAATTCTCCGAGCACGAACTGTATTTCTCTTTCAGATCGTAGCTGTCGGATTCCGAGAACCACCGGTTGAGCTTGTCGCCGATTGCTCTGGATTTCGCCGTCGCCAGGCCGATTACGCCGGCGACGACGTCTCTGTCGTTCGAGCCGGTGAACCTCGGCAGCTCCGGTTTCAGAATATCCCAACACGCGTCTGATCGGTCGATTTCGGAGCAGATGTCTCTCAAGGATTTTTCGGTTGTATCATCTGATCTTATCGGAACCGCCATTGACAGAATGAAGGCGGTGAAGATCGTTTTCTGCAAATAAGTTGCCATTTTCTTTTTTCTTTGTTTGATTATGAAATATTTGTTGATAATTGATTCATTTATATAGCATGGATTGATCTTGAGAGTGAGTTAATGTTTTCAGTTTTTGAACTCATAAATGCAGTGGCTTTTAACTTTGATGTTTATGTTATTTTTGTTAGGCCATTAATTATGCATAATCAAGATCCTATTTAATAATTATTGAATGAAAATTGATGGGAAAATTAGTTAAAATATTTAAAATATTGAGGTTTACGAGATTTTATCCAGTCTTTTTAAAGTTAGAGAAATATATTTCAAATTTTAAATTTATTAGAAAATATATCATGAAATAATATTGGTGTTAAAACCATGTTGATTCTTGCATTATGCTACATGTAATTCTTTTCTCTTTTTCTTTTTAAATCTTATATGGACAAAATATTTATTCAAAAATAGAAATAAACAAGACTTATATGTCATCTAACACATTGCATATAAGGTGAGAATTAACACGATTTTAGTACTATTATTGATCGAGGATATATTTCCCTATATCTGAATAGTTTGGGATATATTTCCCCAACTTCGAAAAAGATGAGATAAAATTCCCTAAACCGAAAAAAATTGGGATATTTTCACTAATTTTTCCGAAAATTGACATAAATGCTTCGATACACATCGTTCGTACGTATTAATATGCGCACGGCTGCTATGATAATACATTCAAGGTCATAGTAGTCATCAAAGTTAATCTCATCATTAATACTACCTCCGTCCCACATTAATATTCTCATTTGCTTTTGGCACAATAACCAAGGCATGTGAGTGTAGAATGAGTTGAGTGGAATTAATATTTTATTGTTGAGTGTGAAAAAGTTACCTTTTTTAGAAATGAGACTATTAAAGTGGGACGTACGAAAATGGAAAATGAGACTATTAAAATGGGACGGAGGGAGTATTACATTATCACATTAGCACGTAAAAACATTAATATATGTCCACGATAGGTAGATGAGCGAAACAATGAAAAATGATAGTCAAACATGAAATGGAACACAAAATCTGTACAAAAATATATGAATTTATAAAGAATTTCACACACCAGCAAGATCTCACAATAATTGTACATTTTGAATAGTGGAAACAAATATAGGCCCCTTTTCTCTACATTCTATCCACAAAAAAAAAAAAAAAAACTTGTACAAAAATATGCAAAATATATATAAAAAAAAAAATTGGGAGTCCCTTCAAACATCAAAGATTCAAGAAATCTTGGAGCAAGCAAGCAACTGCTAAGCTCTCAAACAATTACAATTACAATCACAGTTGCAAGCTCCACCATAATCCCTGCTGCCATCTATTCCCACCTTCATATCTTCATGTATCTTTACAAACACCTCTTTCTTGTGCTCATTCCACTGCACAGATTCGAGATCCAAGTCGAACCCGAAAGCTTGGGAGGGCATTCTTCTTGGCTAGCAACAGAGGTAGGTGGGCAATGTGTCGGAGATGATGAATCTTGTGAGGTCATTGCATTGTCCGAGTGAGCTTGCACTTGGAAATGAAGATTGTACAGTTGAGGCTGCAGAGCTTCAAAAGCTCGGCCGCGCGCTGCTTGATCCGGGGGCTGCAGCCGCTCTGGATAACAAGTAGGAGCTTTGCTGCAAGACCAGCATCCACTGCTATAGGGGAGCATTCCTCTGGTGAGAGCTTGCACACTGCTAACAAGATTGATAGGGTGCATTCTGTGCAATTCTCCGAGACTTTCATCACCAGTTTCACGACGTAGGGTATGGTTTTCGAGCAATCCTTCAAAGCTCGTCTCCCTTCGGGGACGGACGACAGAACATCCAACACAAACAGGGCTAGCTCCACACATTCTTGATTGAATGCTGGTATGAGCTCCACCAGCTGAGGTATAGCTCCGATGCTCACGATCAAGCCTCGGACTTTCTCGTGCGTGCTGATCAGCTTGAGGAGGCGAAGCCCAGGTAAATATCCGTTAGGGTGGTGTCTCTTATCCCTCAGCAGCCTCATCAAGGCAGCCAGCAAGCTGAGGCTGGAGACGATTTCAGCTCGAAAATCCTTCTCTTCCATCAATGACTCAATCAGCTTAACACAATTCACTTTAGTCTCCACAGAGCCTTCATTCATAATGTCAACAATGGATGACACCTTAGCCGGCTGCATCAAGTTCTTCTTCGACTGAGAACTCAGTTCGAGATTCACAAGAATCGCGACAACTTCACAGCCAACGGCGTAGGAGGTAAACGGCCCTAGAAAGGATGACAGAAGGGATACGGATACCCCTCCTTCATCCACAACTGCCTTCCTAGCTGTGGAATGGTTCACAACCACTCTCCTCAGCTCCTTGAGTGTCTGAATCCTTGCCTGACCCTTGACCTTTTTGAGAGATGTAAGAAGCTCGGATGCTCTACCCTGAGCATCCTCGGATTTCTTCTTCATTTGGACATACTTGTGGGAAAACCATGTGTGGATCAAATGGTGGAGGGTCTTGTTGGATGTGATGGTGTCATCCCAGAGCTCTTGCATCGTGGTGGGGCAGGTGTAGTGCCCTAAGCTAAACCATTTGAGAATGTTGGATTTCTCGTAGGTTTGGCCGGTGCAGAGGGTGACTGGATCTTGCATTGGCTCTAGAGAGATGGGGCAGATGAAGACGGTTGGGACTTCACCCAAGTTCAGCTCCTCAATCATTTTCTTGAGATCCAACTTCCCCCCACCACCCACAATTCCACTCAAAACTCCATCTCTTAAATCTGTATCTAGATCTATCACACACCCATCCAAACTAACCTCAAATCCAAGAATCCCATCTTTCTTACAAGGCTGAAACATAGGCATCTTAGCAACACAGAGAGAATCAAACCAATCCCTTGTAATGAAAAACTACACTACTCTCCACAATCTTCAACAACAATAGGGGTTTCAAGAAAGCAGCACATTATATCTGAGGCACACGTGTTGGGAGTGAAAACTGGAAAAGGGATAACGAAAGAATGAGAAAAAAAAAATACTACTCACTTTCGTTTGGATCAACAAGCAACATTGCACTGTTGGGGAGGGGACATCTTACTTTCTCTTTGTTTCTCTCTCCACTTTATCTTACTTTCCCCTTTTACTGGTCAAAAGATTCATCACCATCATCATACAACAACACATCATAGAGCACTCATACTCAACAACACTCTTCCCGAAAATCAATCCTTCCCCCCCCTTCTTCCCATTCAAGCCTCAAACAGAGAGCAATAAATGAGCAAGCGAATCAAAACAGAGATCCAGAAAACAGGAGAAAGACTCGATTTTTTAGCAAAATGAAAAGAAACCCAAGAAAATAACTGAGTCCCAGATAACAAGAACCTGTGAAAATGATGATTCAAATGCGAAATCCAGGCAAAGAGACAGATAACTAGAGAGAGAGGGAAAGGGGAGAGAGAGAGCATCTGTTGTCCAGCCAAGCTCCTTGTGCTAAGCTCTTTTCCTTTCTTTTCCTCCTTTCTTTCTGGGCCCAGATCCACTCGCCGCTACAGAGACCCGATATAATTTATGATCGCTTCGAGTTTACCAAAGAAAATTACGGATTTCAATAACATATTTTAATGAGAAAAATGTTGGAAATACCACATACATGAACATATATAATATTTTATTACATTAAGAAGAGCTGTAGCAAGTGTTGACCACCGTGACAGTGTTTCTTTGACCGTACGCATCCCCCTTTAGCCAATCATATGTCGACACGTAAGATTTGGAAACTCGGTTCCAGTCCTTCCATTTTCACGAGTTTGTTATTCTGCCCCCTATACTTATCAATCTTAGTGTTTCTCCCCTATCATATTTAATAATTTTAAATCTTATGAATTTGTAGATGAAAGGTTATCTAATTCTAAGTTTATATAATGCAAATTGTTAAATGTTAACCAAGATCCGAGCCACCTTATAATAATGAGGAATTTTATTTTTTTAATAAGTTGATTTTGTAAAAATGAGTTAGATCTTAATATGGTACCATAATGAGCTTGGTTACGAAAATGAGATCCCCCAATAACACGATTGTCGATAATTTGAGATTTTTTAAAAAAATTATTCACGTGCATACAAAAATGGAAAGTAGATTAGCAAAATGAACATAGTTTTTTTTTTAGTTTTAATAATTAAGGATCCCCACGATTATTTAATTATCGATTTAGGATCCGAAAATTGAGTACCTTTAGATCATAACAATTTTCAATTCACGACCCGAAATATCATACAATTTTCAATCCACAATTTCTATATTAGGTCATCAATTGAGAATTGTTTTATTTTTAGATCCTAAATTGAGAAATTATCTTTTAAATTTTAAATCAATAATTAAAATATTTTTGGATCTGAATTGACAAATTCTTTTTTCATTTAGTTGGAAATAAAATGAATGCTTAATTATTACTCCCTCCGTCCCAGTCTATTGGACACTTTTCTAAAATAGCAAAATTTTCACACTCTATCAATAAAATATTGATTTTACTTAGAGCTGACAATTTCTGACACGACATGAACACGCACGATAAAAGCGAGCACGAACACGACACGAACCCGTTAAGCTCAAACACGATAATGACACGACACGATAACGACCCAACACGTACGAATTGTCAGCCCTAATTTTACTACCACTCATAATCCTTAATTCCCGTGTCCGATCAAAGGTGTCAAATAGACAGGGACGAAAGTAGTAGTAGAAAAGAAAGATGGGATGGTGGGCCCTCCAATTAAAAATGGAGAGGTGCCAGGGTGGCAGTTTTTGGTTTGTCGATTGGCGGCTCGGTTTCTGGTTTGACTAGAAAATTTTATTTTTATAATAAATTTATGACAGCAAATAAAAGAGTGACATGTCATCAAATTAAAAAAACAGAATTTTGGTCAGTGGCCCAGTTGCACGTGATGTGAGAGGTTTCACTTAGACATTTAAGATTTAGATTATAATTGTTTAATTATAAAAGGATAATTTGTAATTATTTTCTTTTTCCTTTTCTAGAATATTGAAAGTGATTTACTGTATTATATTTTGAGTGGTAAAATCCTTTTCATTAGTATTTATCCATATTTTGGTATTGATAAAGCTTTCACGATTTTATTAGTAAAAATTTATCAAAGTATCTCATATTAATGGGATTTATATAAATTTTTATGTTCAAAGAAATAATTTCTTATTTATTCAATGTGGAAGGAGGATTTGTCACAATAAACAATTATTCACTTAAACCTAAGATTAATTTTAGTAATGACATTTATATGAATGTCATAGCTTAAGACAAAAAAAAAATTAATTTAAAAAATAAGAAAAACTTGCAATGTCGTGACATTCCTTGGCCGCACAATCTAAGGCATTCAATTACATATTATCACTTGGCAGCATGTGATTGATTGTTATATTTTTGTATATAAATTTTATATATTATAAATAATTGATTAAAAAATAAATACAAATTATATCAAAATTCATATTTTTTTTCTCTATAAAATGAATCCAAAATTCATATATTTTTGTATTTAATTTTTATTTCAACTTTTGTAATTTGTATTTTATTATTGAGTCAAATATTAATTTTTTAGAATGCATGTAACGTTTTTATTATAATTACATATAAATAAATAATTAAAAAGTCAATAAAAATATTATAAATAATATATTCTGAAATATAAATATAAAAATAAAATAAATTGTAGGTTGAGTGGATGCCATTGCTATAAGCTGAAATTGAGTTAGAATGTGAATGGTGTAAGTGGATAAGAGATAAATTAATATTTTACTATTAAGTTGGGTTGTAAGATATCATTTGCTAAAATAGTATAAGTAAAAACCACATACTCGTGAGATTTTTCGATCAAGGACCACATACACGTGATCTCATATGAATCATGACCTGCTATTTGAGGGATCCAGGGGTCCGCATGCCCCCGACCTCCTCTCGAGCAGTCCAATCACATCGATATTCATACAGTCTTTCACATACACCAGAGTCCACCATAAACTCGTTCCCCAAGCGTGCCCAAACTTGGAACGTCGTGCGTTTCTCTTTCTCACAGATGCGTCCACTTGTTGGGATAGTGATTGCTCTATTATTTTGATATTATCTGTTTTCGGTTGATCAAACACTAACAATTTTATTTCTGAACATATTCCAAAAAGTCTCATACTAATAAAATTATGTGAACTCTTATTTTCTTGATGTGCAGTTTGAATTTGTCAATACTCAATAATATTGATGTGGGACTTTATTAAAATGGTTATGCATATAACATTTATTGAAAAACAAAGTATTGGCCACTTGAATTTGAATTCAATATAGCCAATGAAATGGTCCCGACTTATGTATGTTCATAAATATGGAATTTCATTGACAATACCAATATTTATGGCAATTTTTTATAAAAAAAATTTGAATTCTTAAATTTTAAATCTCAGGAGACATTTCTCTATCATCAATCAACAACACATCCAAATTTTGTAAGATGTTATCCAATCAAATAAATAAATAAATAATCTTGAATGGCCTAGAACCAAACTGAACATACCAATTTGTATTTTACTATATCAATACACGTTACCAAGGTCGGCCCCGTAAATTTTGGGGTTTGGTACGATATAAATTTTTGTACCCCTATTTAAATTAAATAGTTTTAAAAATTATTAATAAAATATAATACAAGATGTATTTTGTTGGGGCCAAGCCCATGAAGCCCAGGCCCAGTAAGCTCATCGGCCAAGGTAACGACTTGACCCAGGCAGCATGCTCACCAAGGGCGACAAAGGAGCAGGAAACATCCAAGACAAGACCTCTACACCGAGGCGCTAAGCTCTTCGGCATCGAGCATTCGAAAGGGTCAGTGTTGAAGCGCTTCAAAAAAGGAAACCCTAGTAGCCCGGCAGTGCGCGACCGTTACAAGCCATAACCGATCTCGAAAAATACGGAGCTGTTTCGAAATTTACGGCAAG
The DNA here is from genome assembly GCA_026898455.1 of Plectranthus barbatus. Lineage (NCBI taxonomy): Eukaryota > Viridiplantae > Streptophyta > Magnoliopsida > Lamiales > Lamiaceae > Plectranthus > Plectranthus barbatus. The sequence goes on along the minus strand of JAPKLW010001742.1, from coordinate 86,184 downwards.
CTGCGGGTCATTGGCATCTAGGGTTAGGTTTCACCTTCCCCCCTATCCTGTCTATATATAGGGGTGGAGAATTCATTTTTCGCGTCGATTTTTCGTACAAAGAACTACGTTGTAACTCTGCCAAATTTCATACAGATTTAGTCGAATATTTGCGCTCATTACTTCATCCATACGCTGGTTTATTGTATTCGCGTTGTTTATTTCTCGTCTTCTTTGTTGTTATTTGTTAATTTTGATAAAAGTTCCAAGTGCTCCTATTCCTTGAAAATTCGAACCTCAACACATTTTAAAATCATATGTCCTATTTAAAATTACAAAATGTATTCAAAATTGTCTTATAACAAAAAATTCGAGTTTTTCACGACTTCACAACCATCTTATTGATTTCGCTTAATTATTAATTAAACCTGAAATAAAGTGAAGACACAACAATCGCTTCGTATTCTAGAAAAGAGACTAACGCTTTGGTTGTCGTATTATGTTAGGAATAATATAATTTTAATATTTTAATTAATATCTTGAATAAATTTTAATATTTTTATTTTTAATATATTTTGAGCTAAATATCTTTATTAGCCTAAATATAAATTTATATTTTTGCTCATATTTTTATTTAATTTAAATATCAAATTCTTTATATTATATTTTTTTAAAAGGTGCCCCTACTAAGATAAATTAATAGTATAATATTACTAATATTATATAATCTTTTAAAAATGGTGCTCCTTCATTCGGAAATCCCGATGCGGCGCACCTCTTACACGGTCTCAGGGCCGCCACTGCACGTTACATATATTGAATATGTATCGAATTGTTATTCATTTAAAATTATATTATTCCCTCTTTTAACACTGTTTTCTTCTAAAAAAAAAAGTCATGTCAAAGACCAAAATTCTTGAAAAATTCATGGCATTCAAATTAATAGCTAAAAGCTAGACCAATAAGATATTTTACGAAGGTTTGCTTAACGGCAAAGACCCAAACTAAAATGGGCCATTTTTCTGGGCTTAATAAACTAAAAAGTAAAATAAAAATAATTCAGTTCATTAATTAATCAGACTTTCAAAAATAAAAAATAGCCAACACTAGTGTAATTAGTGATGAGCACGAGTTAACCCAACTTGCGAGCGGTTAAAAAAAAAAATCAAAATTCTCTCGAGATTAATCAAGTCAAGTTCCAGCTTCATAATTCTTGATTTAATAGGCTTACGAGCATTATTGAATTCGGGCCAGAGCCCGAGTTGAGCTTAGTCCACAAAACTTATCGAAGTTAATATATTTTATATTTAGTATTTAATTATAAAGAATTAAATTATTTTGTATTCAATTAAATAATCGAGTCGAGTCAAATTTGAAAGTCTGAGCTCAATTTTAATCTTCGAACTCAATTGGACTGGTGATCGCTTATTAGATTGAGGTTCGACTTGATTCGGCTTGTGATCACTTATATTTTTTAGTTGGAAACATTACATTATGATTATGTTTGGGAAAGGTCTTGGGTTAGACAGACCTAAATGATTTAGGCGGGTTTTATCTATTAACCCAAGTCCAAACTCATATAATATACCCTAATTGGGATTAATAAATCCTAATTGGGATGGGTCAACTCATATGAATAGGATAAATCCCGCCTAAATTGTTTAGGGCTGCCTAACGCAAGTTTTTGCCTTATGTTTGTAGGTTGATTTGATAATTTTGTGAAAGAAAAAAAAGAAATGATTGAGGTGGGGGCGGAGGGGTGGATAAATTGGAGGCAGGCTAGAGTCCAAAAACTAAGAACGACAGTGACGTGTAAGGGTGGTGGGGCCTAGTAGAGACCGTCCTTGTTCGGTCAAAGGGGGCAGACTCAGTCAAAGGAGGTCTGCCCCACCCCTGCTGTCCTACCTGGCATCCTGACGTGGCATCCCCAGCTTTTATTGCTCCTGCCCTTGAAATCCACTTCCGTATCTCCCCCATCCCCTTAAAATCATCCCAAAAAGTTACTTAAAGAGGGACTTAGGGGGCGTTTGGTTTAACTGTTAGGAATCACTATGGGTATGAATTTGATAGTAAAAGGAATGGGTATAGGTTTGATTTTTGGGAATCATTCCTAATTCTGATGTTTGGTTTACTAGATGAGTTTTGAAGTCATTTTTCAATTCTGATGATTTATTTTTTAAGTTTATAGGTTTATAATATAATTAAATTGTTATACAAATAATAATTAATTTAACAATAAAAAATAACAAAATAAAATCATATTAAAACAAATAAATAATCTATTTATCTTATTATTTGTTTTATAAAATATAAAATTAAGATAAAAAATAAATGATTGATTTTATAATAATAATAATATTATTATAATAATATATTAAAAAGAATAATATATAATTATAATAACATATAATACTATAAATAATATAATTATGAAAAACATTAAAAAAAGAAAAAGAAAAAGTAAATAAATCAGAAAATAATTATAAATAAAATGAAATAAAAATAAGAAATAAATGATTAATTTAATAATAAAAAATTAAGAAAATATAATCATATTAAAATAAATAAATAATATATTTATATTATTATTTATTTTATAAAAATTTAAAATTAAGATAAAAATAAATAATTAATATAATAATATTATTATATTAATATATTAAAAAGAATAATATATAATATTATAAAATAATATAATTATCAAAATATTTTAGATTAATATTATAAAAATAAATAAATAAGAAAATAATTATAAAATAATATGAAATAAATAATTTTGGTAATAATATATGGGAATGAAAATGAAAACCCACCATTTTGGAGGGTTTTGGTGATTCCCAAGTATTTGGGAATCATTCCCATATTTTCATTCCCATACCCTTTAACCAAACAGTGGGTTTCAGAATCATTATATTCCCTCATTCTGAAACCCACCAACCAAACGCCCCCTTACTCTTTGTCTTAATTACTCGTTCCGATTTAATTGTTTCGGGTTGATCGGGCATAATAACCAAATAGTGTGAGTGTTGAGTAAGTTGAGTGAAATTAATATTTTATTGTTGAGTGGGAAAAAATTACATTTTTTAGTAACAGAATAATTGAGCTGAGACAGACGAAAAAGAAAAGTGGGACAATTAAGTTGGGACGGATGGAGTATTTAAAATGACCAATTTTATTGAATACATAATGATTTTATATTTTTTTATATAAAATATTTTAATATATTTTTTTAAATTTTTTTAAGCTTAGATCGCTCTCGGGTTGCATTCCTTCCACGTTGATCATTATTTTTTTTATATTTTTTTACCTGGGTCGCACTCACACTCTCTCACACAGATTACACACACGACTCTCTCACACACTCTGCACACACAATATACACAAAAGATAATTTAATTATCAATTAAGGACCCGAAAGATCAAACAATTCTCAATTTAGGATCAAATATTGAGGTCCTATATTGAGAATTGTATGATCTTTCGGGTCCTGGATTGAGAATTCTTGAAATCTTTTAGGTCATGAGTTGATAATTAATCTTTCGGGTCATGAATAGATAATTAAACTATCTTTCGGGTCCTGGATCGATAAATCTCCTAATAAATATTACATTATTTTATATTTTATAATAGTCTGAATTTGATCTAAAAATGTTACAAACATATACTTTTGACTATTTTTTTTTTAAATTTTATTCATAAGTGTGGCTAAAATCGTTAGATAATACTCAAATTGGTTATTTATAATTTATCTCTAGTATTTATGTGTGAAGGGGTCAAACACTAACAATTTCGATAGAATGCGCAATTGTAGCATTCTAATCAGAGTCTTAATCATAAGAGTATTTCAATTGGAATGACATAATTTTGATCTAAATAAGGATATTTCGACCAAAATGTTATAATTCCATCAAAATGGCTATGCACAAAAACACATTTCTCACATTACACTTGACCATTTTAATTAGATTATTTTGTAAGTGATGTATTTTTTTTTGTAAATTATTTATTCTGTACTTTTTGAGTAAATAATGTATTTAGTCTTTTTTTTTTTAGTACAAGTAACTGTTGTATTTTTATCCAAATTTTCGTCTCATCCGAGATATACCAACCATATATATCTCTTAATTATATGAATATTTTGATATATTAAGATTAAAAAAATTATTTATTTTCTTTTTAAAATTAGAATACATTAATTTAAAAATTAATATAACACAACTACTTTTATTGGAATTTAAATTCATGATTTATTCGACACAAACAAAGTGTTTTAACCAATCATGTCTCTAATTAGGGACATATAAAAAGAAAAGTGAGAATGTATTGTAAAGAATTTTAAATTACTCCCCCGTCCCATTTATTTGGTCCTATTTTAATTTGCACGAATGTCAAAACTCATTTATGAATACATTTAAATATTTGAACAAATTTTTTGAATTACCTTATTTAACAATAATTATTAATAATAACTCTATTAGTTATGTTCAAATTATAAGGGTAAATTTGTAAACACATGCAAAAAAACAATACTAAATTTAGATAATAAATCATATAAATGGAACACCTAAAAATAAATATGAACCAAATAATCGGGACGGATGGAGTATACTATAACTAAAAATATATATTATCCGAATTTATTGCATATAATTCATATATTATTGCGGTCTGTATTTATTATTTATTGACTTTTCATTGTCATAAAAGATAAAAGGTGAATAATTAAATAGAGTGGGAATGTCCTCATTTTCAGCTTGAAATGGACTATGCTAGTTCCAAAAAAAAAAAAAAAACATTTAAGAAAAAATGTACTTTGTTAAAAACCTAATATCTTCCAATAAATATAAATAACCGAACATGAAATATAACTCATCTAATATCTATCTCTAATAAAACTAAAACAATATAGTTGCATATGATTACAATTTTGCCACTTTTCCCCTAAAAAACATCTATCAATATCAATTTTATTTTTTACTTTTATTTTATTTACTTATATTATAGTATAAAGATAAAACAAAAAATTAACAAAATTAGAATTGCCACTTTTTCTTTGCAATATTATATTTACTAATTTTGAAATAACATAAGTATAATTTATTTTTATTGGATAATTTTGTATATTACGCTCTTATTTTTTAGGTTGTGTTTATGCACTTCATTATATTAAATTTATATATAAAGTTGGATGTATAATATAAAGAATAATTTATATTTTTATACACTAATGTATAATATTGATTAATTAAAATCAAATCTATTTGAAAAATTACTAAAAAAATATACAAATATATAATTTTGTTAATTATATATCTAATACTCCCTCCGTCCTCCCAGATTAGTCTCATTTTTCATTTTCGTCTGTCCCGTCAGATTAGTCTCGTTTTCTAAAATGAAAAAGAATCTTCTCACATCAATAAAATATTAATTTCACTATACTCATAAATATTGGTTATTGTGACGAATCATGGTGAGTCTAATTACTGAAAATAAACATGCATTGAAAGTGATGATGTTGATCATGCTAGTACAACTCTATCTTTCTTAATATAATCATGCATCATGCATCTACGTCGTCTACAAATTATGAGATTATAGATGGAAACAAATGATTAGTGCACACCATCACTGTCTGTGGAATATCTTGTCCTCTCCAAAAAGAGAGAGAGAGAGAGAGGAGAGAGAGAATCACCTGTCTTGATGTGAATTTTTCTTGGACCAAGAAGAGGCTGCACCATGGATCTCTACCTACAGAGCTCACGTGGTTCACCTTTAGACACGATCTTCTGCAGAATTTTATTTTCAAAACAAAATGCTTTCTCCTTTCTGGCAACCTCGTATGCATTAATCCACTTCACATCCAAACTAAACCTAATCTTGCTCCAATTAGATTTGTTGTTAATTGCAAATTAGAGATGGAGCTTCCATGAATACTGCTCCCTTTTGAATTTGCACCTGATCTGATCTGGGCCTGGTGCCTACTAGTTAGTCAGTCAGTCAGTCAAAATTCACCCTCTCTTTCTCTCTCCTCCCCCTCCTACCAAACGCTGTAATGGATCCTCTTTCTCTCTCTAAAATTTTCTTGGGGTTGTGGGATGTGTCAGGTTGAATGGATTTCTTTGGCCTTTTCTTAATGTAAATGCTTATGCTTTTCCCCCCCTCTCTCTCTCTAAGTTGTAGGGTGTGGTGGGGTTACTGGTTAGTGACTTGCATTAGTAGTTCTAGATTTGAGCTTTTAACTTTCAAGATTTTTGATGATTTTAAGGGAGCTAAGCTAGGCTTGATTTCTGCCCTTCACTTATTGCTCATCAGATTTTAGGGGAAGTGGAAAAAAGAAAGACCCAAAAAAAAAAAAAAAAAAAGAAGAAAGAAATAATGGTGATTGTTGGTTTCCCTCTCAGCATCTGAAATTTGCAACCTGCATATATATGTAGTCAAGAGCAGGAATGCAGGCGACGTGTTTGATGAAAAGACTCACACATTGATCGAACGAGAATATCAAGAGCTTGCATTTTTTGATTTTAGAAAAAGAAATTAAACCCTCCTTTTTCTTCTTCAAATTTTTTTTTTTGATTGTTTGTTTGTTGAATGGATCTAACGATGGCTAATCAAGGTGGCGGCAACACTGTGCAGCGGGACTACAGAAAGGGGAACTGGAACCTTCAAGAAACGCTGGTTCTGATCGAGGCGAAGAAGATGGACGACGAGCGGCGGATGAAGCGGTTGGGCGACACGGCGGAGAGGGGGAAGCCGGCGGAGCTGCGGTGGAAGTGGGTGGAAGACTATTGTTGGAACAAAGGGTGTTTCAGGAGCCAGAATCAGTGCAACGACAAGTGGGATAATTTGATGAGGGATTTCAAGAAAGTGAGGGAGTTTGAGAGGAAGAAAGGCGGCGGCGGCGGCGGAGGAGGAGGAGCAGAAGAGAAGCCTTATTGGAGAATGGAGAAGACGGAGAGGAAAGACAATAACTTGCCGTCGAATATGTTGCCGGTCATTTACGACGCTTTAGTTGCTGTGGTGGAGAGAAAAGCTCAAACTCCGGCGGCGGCGGCGTTGCCCTCTACTTCGGAGAAACCCACCGCTCATTTTTTGAGTCAACCTTCATCAATGCCGTCTCCTATACAGCAATGCCCCATTCCTCCATCATCAACAGTCATGCTGCCGCTGCCTGCGACGCTCCCGCCACCGACGGCGGAGCCACCGGCCTCTCATCCATCTGCTCAGCCGTTACCTACAGTAGGTACTCTTCTCTTTCATACAAAATGCAAAACCCACCCTACCCTAGGTTTCAATCCAATTTCTTCGGAGAGATTAACGTTAAACAAACTTTGTTTCTTCAATTCAATCAATCTTGTTTCAGTAAAAACCCTTTCTTGATCGTGGGCTTATTCCAATTTTCAAGAAAAATGAAAACCCTTAATTATGCATGGATTATTTGATATTAGTCTTGAAATATAATTCTCTTCAGCGATAGCCAGATTCGGACACGAGCGAATACTCGGGGTCGCCGGCGAAGAGAAGAAGGAGAGGAGGAGTCGGCGGCGGCAGCGGCGGAGGAGGAGGGGAAGGAACAAGCGGCGGAAGAATAGAGGAAGTAGGGTCAGCGATATCAAAGAGCGCAAGGATCATAGCAGAAGCAATCCAATCATGCGAGGAGAGAGAGGAGAAGAGGCACCATGAGCTGGTGAATCTGCATCAAAGAAGGCTGCAGATTGAAGAATCCAAAGCTGAGATCAATAGGCAAGGCATCAATGGCCTCGTCGACGCCATTAACAAGCTCGCTAATTCTATGCTGGCTCTCGCAGGCCATAGATCCCAATCCTGAATTCAATAACCACTTCATTAATTCATCCATCATTCTTATCACTATATATATATATATAGATGTAGTCTTGTAGAGATAGATATATATATAAAGAGAGAGAGATTAGTTTGATTAATTATCCATTAAGTCTGTGTGTACAGAGACGATGATGATGATCGCATCGCATGTATGTATGTTCATCTTGATTGATGGGGGTGCCACGTTGCATAAAGTGAAGGGGAAAAAAGGGGAGTGGTCAAAGAGAGGAAGGAAAGGGTCAAGATTGAAGTCTGCAAAAACACCATTGCAGAGTGGCCATTTATGCGTTATTATTGGTGTCAGCGTTTCTTCCACCGTTGCTTCTCTCTCTCTCTCTCTCTCTCTACATATACCTTTTCTCCTCACCTCCACCGTTGCTTCTCTCTCTCTCTCTCTCATATGTTGGCTGACAAATTGCAATGGGTATTTCAGCTTTTGTAAATTTTAACCCATTCGTGAGACCGACTGCGACCTCCTCTCTTCATTCATTGCACCAATATTGTGCTAACATTTTAGACCTCTATATATATATATATATATATATATATATATATATCTCACTTTTTTTTTTCATTCAATAATTAATCATATATGCTAAGGCTCTCCTCCTAATACAAAGTAGTCTCCTTTCAATTAGTCCAACGATTTTGTAACAGTGTTGCACGTCATTTATCTAATCTCAGCATTCTCTAGTCTAATCCTAGATCATTATGTATTTAGCAATTAATGTTGCTATTTCTTCTTATTAGTGATGAATCTCTTTGTTTATTTCAAAAGTATCTCCTTCAAAATATAATATTTTATCATTATTTCAAAGAGTTATTTATTTATAATTATTTTTGTTTTAGAGTAATGACCCCGGATCGATCAATTCTTATTTAATGCGGTCTTGACACAGATGCATTTTACACCCTTCATTAGAATCATGAATGTAAAAATTTAGAATGGTAGTAGTTTTTATTTAATTAATTACTTTTGTTTTTGGTAATTATGCAGTTCAATCTTAGGATTATTACGTTAACTATTATATATGGCCGGAAAATCTACGTGGAGACTTTAGCACCAATCAGAAAATATCTCGATTATAATAATGAGATATTATAATACTCCCTTCGTCCCGAGTTATTAGTCCCATTTGTTTTTGACACAGTTACCAATGTTTGTGAGTGTAGTGAAATTAATATTTTATTGGTGTGAGGAGATTTTTTTCCATTTTAGGAAATGAGACTAATAAGTTGGGACGGACGAAAAATGAATATGGGACTAATAACTCGGGACGGAGGGAGTATAACAATAGAAGATGGAGTGTTTTACTGTAGTGGGTGAGCCTTTAAGTCTAAGTTGGTTGTTCTCTACCAGCTTGGGTTTAGGAAAAAAAAAATAGTTTGTTTAGTAGGTTAAAAATAAACTTAGTCATATTGTAAGTAATATTTCAACACTTGAGGTGTTCGGTTTTAAATCCAATGCAGAAAGCTTAAAGAAAGCAGTAACAGACACAAGAATTTATAGAGGTTCGGACTACACCGTCCTACGTCCTCTTTTCAGACGCGTAGTCTGGAAATACTAAGTTGTCAATTACATAGATGTCAACGGTGTGTTGCTAGCTAATGAATGCTATGTCCAACAATCCACTACCAAGTTCTTCGCAATCAAGAGCTTCTTCAGGCTTGAAGCGTGGGCACACCACCTAGCCTTTAAATTGGACGTGAGAGATTAAGTTCCTCTCCAGAACATCAGTTTTTGGTATACACCTATGATAGTTGCTACCGGAAAAGTAACAACTCCAAGAAATTTTCTTACTCGGAGAGTAAGAAAACAGAGGTAGCTCTTGCAAAATGTACAAAGTCTCGTGTTCAAGACTGAACACGAAAAGTTGATATAATCATCATGAAAGCTTTTAGATATGGAAGTTGGTAGCTTTCGAAATTTTGGAAAAAGATGGAGATCAATTGTGTTCTCGGCTCTGGCAATTTGATTTCTTAATTACCTTCTCAATTCATCACTACTTATAATATATTACTACATTAACCATGAGCATATTAATACGTACTCACCGTTAGCATATAAAGTTGCCTTAAAAGAAAAACAAAACTATTCTTAATTTCTCAAATTAAAATATATTAATACATGAAATATTATTATTGATCACTTTTTTCTAATTTTATTGTATTGGGTAACATCGAAAAAGTACAAATATTTATTTAGTTACAAAATAATTGTGTTTGACAATAAATCTCAGAGGTAGGTATCTACCACCTAATAGGAAGTTTAGATGTGACTTTTGAATTACTACAACTTAATAAATAGAACATATTCCATTGATTTCTAATGTTTTGGTGTTAATTTCATGAGCTTGAGGTAAGCTGTATCATTCCAACAATATGGCTGTGAAATATAATTATTTATTCTCCCTTTTATAATAGTTTAATCCTTATATTTCTCAAGGTATTAATTATATAATTTTATTTTTTATAGTATTGTTCTTGATATTCTTATTTTTTTAAATCTTGACCACTTAATTATTCTTCTTTTAATATTATGGAAGGATGTGATTATAATTACTATAAAAAACAATAATAAATATAAAAATAAGATTATATAATTGGGATATCTTTAAATAATATATGGAAACAATGATGTAAGAATTAGAAATTTCTAGAATGAGGTAGGCCACTAATTTGAAGCAAGGCTCCTAAAGTATTCAGCAAATGCATTTATCCCCCCTAATATTTTAACTTTTTAAAACTAAAACCTTTCTCATAAATCATTATGCAAACAAAAAATTATCAAGAAAAAGTACTTAAATTACAAATGCTCTTTATCATTTCCAAAAGCATTTAAAATCTGAAGTTTAGAAATATTTTCAAGGACCCAAAATTAAGTTATATATATATACATAAAGAATTCAGAATTTTCACGCCTAAATTTTTTTAAAAAATGTGTTCATCTAAATTAATAAAATTTATTATATTGGGCAAAGTCTCAGATGAGACGGTCTCATCATTTTTATTGTGAGACGAATTTAATGAAATGATGTATTTCTTTATTGTAAATGATGTTTCACCATTTTTATTATGATATGAGTTTAATGAAATAATGTATTTCTTTATTGCAAATGATGTATTAAGATTCGTCTCACAATAAAAAAATAGTGAGACCGTCTCTCAGGAGACCAACTCATTATATTGTGTCCATCCATCATATTTCAACAATTATGTTCTCTTATAAAAAAATATATAGGAGTTTTATCGATTCAGGACCCGAAAGATAGTTTAATTGTCAATTCAGGACCCGAAAGATTAATTGTCAATTCAGGACCTGAAAGATCACGAAAATTCTCAATCCAGGATCCGAAAGATCATACAATTCTCAATCCAGGACCTCAATATCAGGTCCTGGATTAAGAATTGTTTGATCTTTCGGGTCCTGAATTGACAAATACTTGCAACGTTTCCTTTTTTGGAAAGTTTTTATTAATTATTTACCCAGTAAACCTACTCTACTCCTACCTCACTATCTCTCATACCCCACTCTCTCTCCTAATCATTAACCTACTAATCCTACCACACTAAGTCTTCTAATCACTTTTTCTTAATCTCTCTGCTCGGTCAAACGTCTCAAGAGACCCGGGACGGAGGGAGTAAGATTTTAAAAAGGGTTATTTTTGTAAGAGAAATAAAATTTAGGGGCAGAAGATAGAATTACTTAAAAATGTGGGCCGGTTTTGTTAACGCGTAGAATTTAATAACATATCTCCGACCATTTTCTTTGGCGTCAACTCGCAACCACTGCAAAACCAAAACTCAAATTCCTTTCTCTCAAGCAAATTTGATTTTTTTTTCCTCCCCAATTCAGCTCGAATTTTCAATTGCTACTGCGGCGAATTTGTCTGCTGATTTTCTTTCCTGAATTTGTTATGGCATCGAGCGGAAACAAGAACATAAACGCGAAGCTGGTTTGCACTTTAACCCGATCGTTCCTTTCCCAGATTTTGCATGTTTTTAAGTTGTATGATTCGTTGGGAGAGTTAGAAACTTCAATCTGGGAATGCTTTAATTCGTGATCAGCGCCATGGGTTTGTCAGTTTATTACTGAATTTTAGTGTTTGGAACTTGATAGTTAGATCGTATATTTTTGTTTTAATTTTTTTTTCCAGCAATAGGTCTACAGAAGTCAATTTTGGGCTATTAGGTTAATAAAAGCTGTATAAATTACTTTATGTTAAAATATAGTTAGCCTTTTGAAGTATTTTATGCGTTGCTTGTAATTCAAGGTTATTGTTTTTGCATTAATCGAGGCAGTTAACTCGTAATTTTATAAATTTGATTGAATAGAAAGAGGAAGAACCGAAAATGTGCGGTTGATAAGCTTTGAGCTACTCACCTAGTTCTATGCATTGGAGTTCTTCTTTGTTCTTATTTTTCAAGAATGGATTTGAATGGTTTTCTTGGCTATTTTTATTTGGTGTTGTGGAGAAGTTTGAAATCAGCCGTGATAACATATAGAAATATTTTTCTCCAGATAATACCGCACAAGAAATATTTTAGGAGATGAGTATTTGGAATAATTGCTTGTGGATTTGTTTACTTTTTTATTTTCTTTGGGATGATGCATTATTTGTATATGTTCTTCTCTCTATGTGTTAACAGTTTTGAATCTCATTTCATAATAGTTTAAGGTTGATTTGAATTCTACTTGCTGCTCATATTAGTGACGCACATTCTCTGCCCTTTTGCTAAGTTGGATGATGTTTTCTTGATTTGCCATTCCTTCAAGGTACTCCTTGGAGATGTTGGAACTGGAAAATCTAGTTTAGTGTTGCGTTTTGTGAAAGGGCAATTTATTGAATTTCAGGTGGGTATATCTTTGTATTGCCAAGTTTTTCTTGCTGGCTCTATTGTGACTCAACTGGTCTGATGTTATAGGAATCAACAATCGGAGCTGCATTCTTCTCGCAAACAGTTGCTGTGAATGATGCAACTGTAAAATTTGAGATATGGGATACCGCTGGTCAGGAGAGATACCACAGCTTAGCTCCAATGTATTACAGAGGGGCTGCTGCAGCCATCATTGTATATGATATCACAAATCAAGTAAGTGTGGACTGCTTGACATACACAATGGTTCGGAGATATGTTCCAGTTTTAATTGAGTTGTTTTTCTTCTAGCCAGTGGGTCAATGCCTGCAAGGAATAGTTTTCAGAAATGAAAGTTGTTCTGCATTAAGCAATTATACTATTATTAGGTCGTTTATCTTCATAATTTCAGCAGGCTGGCAATATCAGTATTGTCACAGCTTAACAATCTGTGGGTAGGAGACATGTACAGGATGTAAATACATGTTATATATTCGCCAAATCTTTCCCAAGAATAAATTTCTAACTCTACACTTCATTTTTTTCCTGAATTATGGATATTATGATACGTATCTCTCTCTTTCTGTCTCTCTCTCTCTCATGTGGGCTTTTTGGTTTTAATTTTTTTTTTTCTGTCAACTCTCTAGGCCTCATTTGACCGAGCCAAAAAAATGGGTTCAAGAGCTTCAAGCACAAGGTATGCCATTATTGTCTTAGTTATTATCTTATTGCAAGTTAATGTTGTTTTGAACTCCATTGGGTTTGGGTTGGAGATTCAGTGGGTTGGGAACTCAGGATGGATTTCTACATTTCAAGTTCTTTTATGGTTATTAATATACTTGCTTCGCATTTTTTTGTTTGATGTTTTATTAAGACATCAAGGCTTCTAAGTTCTAATGTTAGTTTATGATTGAAAGGGGCTGCCGTATGCAAATATGCAATTTTATCACTGCAAACCTCAAGAGGAAAATATGAATTTTCTTGATTAGGGTGAAATAATACTGACACCTACTATTTTGATTTTTTATGAGGAGCATATTCTCTGTATGTGGTTATTTATTCAAACTGCATATTCAGCTTAATTTTATTATTGATTTTTAAAACTTTTTGGCTTTCTGGCATTAGGCAATCCAAACATGGTTATGGCCCTTGCTGGGAATAAATCTGATCTGTTGGACGGACGAAAGGTGGCAGCAGAGGCAAGCATTTATCATTCTCTTCACCCTTTTTGTCCCTTGAACTACATGCAACTTTTGTTTTCATCTAAGTTTGGTAGGTTTAGCGTGTTCCTTCTTAGTCCTTTCACCAGACCCATGTAAATACACCTCATGGATATGCAAATACCCGTGTCTTTTATTACTGGCTCTAAAATATATAGGCGATACACCAATCCATGTATGAGTTCTGACCCGAAGCTTAGTGCTTACAGGTTGTTTTTTAACTGCCCATCCTTCCATGTGTTCATATTATGTCCTAAATATTAGGAATATTGTTCTTGGCAGCCGCAAACTACTTTTTTTGTGGTCTAGCATCATATTTTCCTTTGCTGCTATACTCGAAACTACAGTTTCTTTATGCTCTATGAACATGCACTCCCTTTTGCAGGAGGCTCAAACTTATGCCCAGGGAAATGGTCTTTTCTTTATGGAAACATCCGCAAAGACTGCAGCCAATGTCAATGAAATCTTTTATGAGATTGGTAAGCCTGCTACAACTTTGTTAGTTAGAATTTCTGGAAACGGCGGTTTAGCGCAGTTCATTTACCTCATATAAACTTGACTCGTTCCCATGTACAGCAAAGAGATTGCCACGGTTGCAGCAAACACCCAACCCGTCAGGCATGGTCCTCGTGGATCGACCCGCAGAGAGGGCAAACGCTGCTTCCTGTTGTTCTTAGGAGTTGGTCCAAACTACTCGTACAGATATCAAGCAAAATCATTTCCCTGGTTCAGTTTTCTGTGCATTTCACATTAGTTGAAGAGCTTCTCTCATTATGTACTATATGTTGTTACTTGTTCTTGTTTTTTCAATGTTTCAACTACAAATTTCTTGTCAAAATTTAATGAAAACAAAATTGAGCGTGATTTACAAATTTATTTGCTACACCAGAGATACGGCTGCTAATTCTTGCGTGCTGGGTCGTTATCATATTGAAATGATAGTGATACGATCCATTAAAGTCCGACACGAACATGATCTGTTAAGGATATGTTCGGCATGAACATGACTCATCAAGCCCCAAACACGAATATGATATTCACATGTTAAGAAGCCGATTTGATAACACGATATTGACACAGAACGAATATAACATTGACCAGTGAAAAGTTTAAGATTAGGTTGATAAATAATAAAATAGTAATAATAAATTAAAAAATATCATTTATTAATTTTATTGACCAGTGAAAAGTTTAAGATTAGGTTGATAAATAATAAAATAGTAATAATAAATTAAAAAATATCATTTATTAATTTATTAGTAGGTAATACGAACATGACATAAAACACGATATGTTAACAGATAATATGAGCATAACACGAAATACGATATGCTATCAGATAGCACGATCCAACACGAACACAATACGAAAATCTCGTGTCCTTATTTGATCGACAGGATAATGACACGAACCAATTAAGGCTCAACACTAATCCATAATTATTGTGCGGATTCGTATCAGGTTATCGTATCGTGTAAAAAACTGCCACCCCTAAGCCAAAGATAAATTCAACAGTCATTTTCTTTCAAAAAATAAAATAAAATAATAAATTCAAGAATTTTCAGATGATTCTCATTCTACCTTCCCTGCATTTCTCAATCTCAAAGTTTTACAACTAACTCAGCAACTCTAATATAGAAACAAGTGCATATAGCTCTAGAATAACCGTGTTATACTCTGTTTTCTCCTGCTCAAAATGGCTCTCCTTTCCAAGAGGAAGACTCAACACACACAGTCATCTCTCGGTTGTATCAAACTTGATGAAAGCATAGACAGCATGCCCATTTCCATCTTTCTGTTTCAGCATCATC
This sequence comes from Plectranthus barbatus, assembly GCA_026898455.1. NCBI lineage: Eukaryota > Viridiplantae > Streptophyta > Magnoliopsida > Lamiales > Lamiaceae > Plectranthus > Plectranthus barbatus. Next base: position 70,475 of record JAPKLW010001742.1, on the reverse strand, counting down.
ACCGGATTCGCCTCGTTTATGTACAGCATTGTGAGGCTCCGCAGTCATGTATTTCTCGCTAAAGTCTTCTTCAGACCCTTGAGAATCTTCGCGAACCACATCAGGTTCATGATGGCGAGCGCCACGGGTACAACAAACACCAGAAGAAGACCAGCAGTGTGCATCTGCATCACCTGCGAGTAGTTTTTCGATTAGAGCTTTCCTTCTATCCGGAGGTGAAAACCGAGCTTCTTCTGAAGCGTGTTTTACCTGTTCATGGTGATGATAGACATGGCAGAACATGTAAACAAACAAAAGAATCCTAGCCACCTGCATTTCACAGTAAAAATTACATTAATCATACAAATGCTGATTCTTGCAAGTAAACATCATCAGTAGAGTGACTCACCAACCAGCTAAAAAATATGATGACTCCATTGATCATGTACGCGATGGATCCCTTCAGTCCAGACACGTCGAGACACCTGCCCGAAATTGCATGAACATTCACCATTAATGATGTCCACGCGAATTCTTGAACTGCAGTCTGAGAAATTTTACCATCTGAGATTGATCCAAGGTGTTGTCACCTCAGATATCAGGACCATGAATGTGTAGAGCTGCCCTTCTCCCATACTCATGGAATATGCAACTGCGATGGCCGATAGCGAGTGATGAACAACCTGAAAATCCAAAAGCACCATGTAAAACTTTTCTGGATGGGAAGGGCTTATCATAGAGAAAATTGAATCTTTTTTCATTCTAGGAGTTCACTTACATATTCTGGTCCACCCAGCAAAGGATATCGCCAGCACAGCAGTCCGAGGTCTGCGATGAAGTAGCCGACAGACATCTGCAGAAAACCACAAATCAAACAGGTAACAATTGAGTATAAATGCTTCACCATTTAACATCTGGTTTTATAGTTTGATCTTGTGTTTGCATGCACTTGTGTCTCTTTGTTTATGAACTAAAAATGTTCCCAACAACTCTAGAAACAGATTAATAGATGTCTCAACTTCCTCGCAACTTCACAACTATGAAACTGGAAATTTCAGGAGTTACAATCACATGCCATCTTCCATTTCACATAGAACTACATCATAAAAGCAAAAGCTCTACAAAATTAAGGGATACATTGGAAAAGGTTCCCACTAATTCTGTTGGATTCAAGAAAGAGATACTGAACTGGAATTTGATAATGCTTCCAAACTAAAAACCTAACAAGAGAAGCAGCCATGTCTAAGAAGAATTTATTTTAGAATCCCTATAACCACAAATATTTTGGAATTAATACAAATAAAAAAGAAAGATCCTCTGCAAGTTAAACTAACACATGAAGAACTTACCCCGAGTGCAAATGTCGAGACAGACGAATATCTGAATGTAATTAGTCCCACAGAATTTTGATCAGAGAAAATCTCAGACCAGAACACAAAGTACATCGACGTAATTGAGATGAAAACAGCATGAACAGTGGAAATGCCACTGCAGGAAAGATCATATTGCAAAAGTAAGCACATTATCAAAGCTAAATACAAATAAAGATGAAAATACAAGAGCCGAAGGTTCAACCGGTTATTCCACTCAATTCTTTGAATCTCAGTGAGGCTACTATAATTTCTGTAGTAAAATGTGCTTATAAGCTGACTCATGTCATACACCTGCCAAAAAGAAAATACATCAACAAAGGGAACATGCTATTATCTCAGTCTATAAATGCTGCCATTTACTCATTGCTGCATAATACATTTCCCTACATGAAGTCTGGAACTAGATTATGGATAGATAAAGGCAAGACATCCATACTTAATCACTACAGCTTGCATATGCATGAGGGTATGCTCTGAGTCTGAGCTTTCAAATCAATGATGGCACAAAAAAAAGAAGCAATTGGGAAAGGGAAGGATGGGATTACCAATTTGCAAGTCAACATCCCAACAACAATAGAAGAGTATGGAATATAAGGATCTGCTAATACATAGTTTCTGACCAGCACATCAGCCTGGTTTTTGTAAGCTCTTAATTCCATAGAAGCTCTTAGAGAACGCCCCATTTCTCTGACCTTGATAATTCTTGGGCTCCTGGAAAAACATCAACAGACTGAGCGAATAATTCCATAAAAGATGTCACTTTCAACATGCATTACATTCAGAGCGAATAATCAGATAGCTTGACATAGGAAAAATGGTTTTTTTTTCGTAGAGATTTAGGCCCATCGCCGCCAAATGAAGAAAACACCCCCAGTCTCAAACAAATGCGATGATCATTACTCTTCAATTTTAATACAACATTTCAAAAACACGCGAAATAACCATCGAGATCATGAGGGAATATACAAATTTATTGCAGAATAATTCCATAGTCCGCCATACCTAACCAGTTGAGGAATCGGAAAACCCTCTAGGGCATTGGATCACATTCTTCATTCATGGCCAGAGAGAGAGAAAGATGGGATTTTGATTTCTATTTGTTGGTGGGCTTGGGAAGGAGAATGACAATGGGTAGAAGGCAGAAGGAGAGAGTTTAGGCAGACGGTGAAGTAAACTCAAGCATGGAAAGTGGAAGAGACGAAAGATATGAAGAAATCAAGAAAATGGAAACGATTAACGTCGTATGCGAATGCTGCGTTTCGTTTTTTGGTTTTTCTCGGTGGCTCATGGCGCTGTGTATCGAATCTCAAACCGAAACCATGATGGGAGAGAGAGAGATTATAATAATAATAATTATTATAATTAATTTTAATCAAGGAGAAAATTGACATTAGATTTTAGTAATTAGAGAGAGAAATTATTATAATAATTAATTTTAGGAATAAGGGTCATTTAAATCCTCTGATTATTCTAACTAGAACATATTAGCCCCTTCTTAACTATTTGGTTCAATTTAACTCTTCAACTTTTAAAATTAACTCAATTTAACACTTCAACTTTTAGAATTACTATTATACCCTAATTAAGAGAGATAATATAAATATTTTATATTTCTAGGCTTATTTTTATTCTTTTTTTATTTTTTGCATTAATTTATTTATTTTGCTGTTATAGTTTCAATTTCTATAAAAAATATTCAATCTAATATAAAATAAATACAAAATCCAACAAAATAAAATTTTCACGTAATTTTATAAGGGTCTTCTAATAGGAGAAGAAAAGCATAAATTTCTTCTTTTAATTTATTAGAAAACTTAATATCTTATTACTTATATATTTTTTAATTGTCAATCATAAAAAAATAAATTAATAATCATGAATATTATAAAATAATAAATTACAATAATATATTACGACCATATATTACATAAAAATCAATGTAACGATAATATATTACTGAGTATTACACTAATTTATTTTGATAATCATGAGATAATATAAAAAATACAAAGTTACTGACAGAAATAAAAAGATATTACCAGAAATAAAAAAGGTTAATAAATATAATATATTAAGTTTACGAAACAAGATAATTATGATATACATTTATGATTTATAAAATGAATACTAAGTTTATGATATAAGATAATTAATATATAATTAAATTTATTTTTTTATGGTTGATAACAAACGAACTAAAATAAAACAAAATACTAAGTTTTTCTAATAAATTAAAGGATAAAAAATTACTAGAAAATTTATTATATAAAATACTTTTATTTATACATATTAAAAATATAAATGCAAAATAATTAAATTAATACACAAAATAAAAAATAACAAAAAAAAATAAGACTAGAACCATAAAACATTTATATTATCTCTTTTAATTAGGGTATAATAGTCATTTTAAAAATTGAAGGGCTAAAATTGAGTCAATTCTAAAAGTCGAAGGGTTAAATTGAACCAAATAGTCAAGGAGGGGCTAATGTGTTCCTGTCACAATAGTCGGAGGGTCAAAATGACCCTTATCCCTTAATTTTAATAAGGAGATAATTGACATCAGATTGTACTCCCTCATTACGCCAGATTAGTCCTATTTTCTATTTTTGTCTGTCCCGCTAGATTAGTCGCATTGCCTAAAATAAAAAAAATTCCTCACATCAATAAAATATTAATTCCACTACACTCACAAACATTAGTTATCGTGCCCAAAGCATATGTGACTAATGTAATGGGACGGAGGTAGTAGTAATTCTACTGGAGAGGAAAATGTACAAGTGTAGGGCTCTGATTGGTTACTTCATTCATCCTTTGTTGATAGCAATGTACGCTAATCACTTTGTGGATGATAATGACACCGAAGTTATATTACATAAAGTTATTAAATACATAAAACTTATATTATACTCCCTCCGTCCTAAATTAATAGTCCCAAAGTGAAATGACACAGTAATCAATGTTTGTGAGTGTAGTGGAATTAATATTTAATTGGTGAGTGTGAAAAAGTTTGCCATTTTAGGAAATTAGACTAATAAATGAGACAGACCGAAAAGGAAAGTGAGACTAATAAATTGGGACGGAGGGAGTATATCAATTTGAATATATTTTCACAATCTTTCAAACAAGATCATATAGAATATTGTTACACCCCATTCTGTGGCCCATTACCAGCAGCCCAAGTGATGATTATTCAAGGCCCAATTACTTAGGGTAGAATTAGGTTTATATATATTTTGCGGTGTATTGAAGAAAAATTATGAGGAAATAACTTTTACTAGCAAAAAGTTATGTTGGCATTCAAAAAATAACACGTCTTATGAAAAACTACACAAAATAGTAAAAATGTACTTACTCTGACTAAATTGTCTTAATCCACCCATCACATTTTTTGAATTGTATGCGAAGTATATTTATAACTGAATGGTTATTTTATTATTTTTCATGCTGAAATGCATTAAGATGTAATATTTGGAGAATAAAATATTGAGATGGAATATACTAACTAGATTTCGTTGTTTTGAAATCCAACTACTTTGTAAAGTATAGCCGATTTGGTATTTATTGAGGACACAATTCAAGCAGAATTTATTAAGTAAAATATGTATTTGAATCCAAAATAAAATATAACCGAGCTTAAGCTGAATTTAATTTTTCTTGAATTGAATGAAAATTGATAATTTAAGTTGAAGGCATTATTATTATGATTAAAAGGGTTAATTGCACCTATTAACAAAACATTCCATTGAAATTGCAATTATAACAAATATTGTAAATTTTGGCAATTATAATTAAGTTTTTTTTTTTTAAAATTTGCAATTATAACATAATTTTTTTATTCGAGCTTGATTTGGGTGTTGAATTGAGATAGAATTTGGTATTTCAATTAATTCCAGCTTGAACTCGGAGTTGAATTGAGATAGAATCCAGTCCTTTAATTTATTACAGCTTGAACTCAGAGATGAATTGAGATAAAATTCAATCCTTTAATTAATTCCAGTTGGAATTCACATTTGAATCGAGCTAGAACTCGGTCATTTTATTCATTCGGGCATGAATTTGAAGTAAAATTGGGCTTGAAGTGGTTAAAAACAATTTCAACAATTTTTATTTGTGCATCATGCGACTATGTTTGATGACATTAAAAACAATTTAATTCAATTAAATATTTTGAGCTGAGAGCTTTAAAAGCTGTTGCCAAGGCAATGCTGTCAAGGACGGAAATTCCGAACATCCCCAAAAATGATGATGAATATTACAACTCAGAAGAGGAGTCGTAGGAAGAACCATTGCTCGTGTTCGTGGCAACAATCAAGGAGGAGAATGATAATGCTGCAGAAATTGAGTCAGCAACTCGCGATGAGGTAACTGACTCTCTACCAGTTTCTATTCCTTCTGCATGCATAATAATGGATTCTAAATCGTATTGCTTCGATTCAAAAGATGACTCCCTCGATCTTCTTTCAAAAGATTTTTTTTCAAAATTTTATGAGTTAAAAAATGTTTTATCCAGTGAAAACACTTCGCTGAAAAATCAAGTTTCAGTTTTGACCTATGAGATTGAAAAATCTCTATTTGTCAGCGAGGAACTAGCAAAACTTAAGAAGAACACTCCAATCTTCTTAAAAATTTTGAAAATCTTAAAAAATGAGTGTGTTTCTTTAAGAGAGAAAAATTTTAAGCAGGAACAATGTATATGTTCATTCCGAAAAAGCTCAAGAGAACTTGAAGAGGTGCTTTTGGCTCAGAGAGACCCCTCGAATAAATCATAAGCACTCAACTTGCGCATTTATTTATGTGAATTTGCTGGATATTTTCTGTGGATTCGGTCTTTCAGTGATGTTTGTGTACTTGATTCGTTATTTTCTATGAAATGTTACGTTTGGTATATTTTTGAGCTATTTTTGCAGGATTCACGTGCATTTGAGTTGTTTACAAAATATAACAAAGTGTTGAAGTGTCCTATGGTGTTGGTTAGCATCGGGAACATAATGAAGTGAGAAAAGATCGAGAAAAATTACAGAGAGAACAAAGCCGTAGAAACGACGACCCACCTAACGAACTCGGCGGTCGCCGAATTTGCAAAATAGGCCGCTGAGTTTGTTCAAATTTCACCGAGCTCTCTGTACGAACTCGGCAACCAAATTGCGCAGATGGCAGTCGTCAATGTTGTTTTACGGGTCGCCAAACATATTTTGAAGTCCGAATTTTGATGTATTTTTCATATATTTTTAAACTTGTACTAACTAGAGATATATATAGAGTTCCAGAGATATTTTGGAGTAATTCATTCATTATTTTATGAGATTATTTTTGAGAGAATAGAGAACCCCATCAGAGAATACAAAGTACGGAGGCTTGAAAATTCAGAATTGAAGACTACAGTTTTTAGTTCTATGTTTTCCATGTCTCTATATTTCTTTTCCTTGTTGGTGGAATTTAGCATGTCTGGCTGAATATTCATTGGATTCTAAGGTTTGAACCTGTGATAAATTTTATGCACTCATTTATTTAATTTAATTTTCATTTTCCATTCACATTCCTATTGTCATGGGTTTTAATTATTTGCTTGATATTGACCATTGAAGGTAAATTGATTGATATTTCTTGAACTGAAAGGTCTAGGTTTATCAATAGGTTGCATGATAATTGGATTCAATTAGTTAAATATCTAAGAGGAATTTTATTGATTAAAGGATTTTAAAATCTGAAGTTTTTAATCAAAAGTAAAACTTTTTTTGCGCATCCGAGAGGAGTCATTAATAATTTTATTTCCATGTTATGGTTTAGAATTGGTGTGAAAAAGGATTAAAAAAAAATAATTTAGGATAATTTACATTAAAACTTAAAATTACTAAAGTGTAGGGATAGTGAAGTATGAAATTAGGGATTTTCCTATTATATAAATTTAATGGGTATGAAAAATGACAAATTTACCCCGTTAATGCAATTTTTTTGCCTAGATAATGCAACGAATTTTCTGAGGATGAAAAAACACCACATCCGTTAATTTCATGATTTGATGCCCCAGATTTATTCCCATCGCTCATCTGGGGAGACACTCGTCATAAATAAAACAAATAAAGCTAATCTTGTTGGAGTGCAGTCTCGATATCTAAACTCCATACTAGGGGTCGAGCAGACAAGGGGCGAGAAAGCAGGGATTGAGCAGAGAGGTGTCAAGCACTCGAGGAGCAGATTGAGTAGGTTGGATATGGAAAAGATATGTTTTATCTTGTTTCTATGTTGGACGAGATTTTATCCTTATCAATAAATGATTTGGATATGAAATAATCTATTTGAGATATATTAGAATTTAGACATCTTTATCATATCAAGATTGACATTCCTTATGCATGCAGGAATCTTATCCTATAAATACCCCTGCTCTTTATCATTGTAAATTATCTCATACTTTGTATTCATCATAATAAAATTATTACCAAGGAGGTTTATAAAGTGGACGTAGAGCTTTCGCTCAAACCACTATAATTCTTTGTGTTCTTTATTTTCTGTTGATTATTTGTGTTTACAATCACTTAATTCACAGTCCATCCAAAAATTCAAAAAGGAAAAACACAAAATTTAACATGGTTTGATCACATCAATGCAATCTACATTCACGGAAACGATGTGGCAAAACTTTATTGAGAGAAATTACAAGAACCCAACTGATGTTTCCACAACTGAGAGGCAGATGATTAATCGAAAACAATTACGGAAGAAGAAGAAAAACAGCTATATATCCATTTCTTATTTTCAACACAATCTTTTATATATTTTATGCAGGCATAACGTAAATCTTATTCATTAATTTATTAAAGATTTATTTGAAAAGGATGGGATGCATGGTCATGGAATGGGGTTGACGAGAAGTTGCTGGATGAGATTTTGCATCTCTGGACCAACGTGGGTGTACCAGTCTCCTCTGCTGTACATCACCTCAATCACACGTGTGTAATTCAGAATTCGATACAGTAGAGGTGTCGGAACTTGAGTAGGTTTGAGGAAAGCCTCGTTTGCATCTTTCCAAGCTTCCTCAACCCTATTTTTCAGTTCAACAATGGCTTCTGCTTTCGAAATCTTGTGTTCTTCCATGTAGCACTCCACTGCTGAAGGTATGTGCTCCCTCTCACTCTCAAACTGACCCAAAAATCATTATTATATTCAAATGTACAAAAAAAGGAAAGAAAAGAAAAGAAAAGAAATTATTACCTCATGGCCCACGATGTCATCAGTCAACCTGCAAACAACTAAGGCAGCTCTCATGATATTAGGCTGAGACAGCACGAAATCGAAGGCTTCTTTTGTCACGACATCCCCCATCCCAAGAAATGATATGATTGTGAGTGAAGTGTATCCTGAGGATTTTGTTGCCACCTGCATGTACTCCTCGCTTGACGGCTTGCACTTTTCCTCCCTCCATTTAATCTCAGTAAAGTAGTCTCGAGCAATGACTTTCATCTGCTCATCACATATATATACCAAATAAATAATCCTAAATATATGGAATGTGTAAAGTGTTTGTAATTATAATTTTGAGTAGATAATTAATTAAATTAATAAATAGATTACTGCTTCAATTCCATAGGTTAGTCGATGTGAAGTTCCCTGCTTGATCAAGAGCTCCTCAGTTTCTTCAAAAGCTTCCAGCATTGCCTTGTAAACAATCTTCATGCAGCTTGCAGGAAGTTTGTCTAAACATGTGTAGCTCCACCTGAGATTGGAATGGATTAATAGAATTAATCATCTTGCACATGGATATATGTATCATATTAATTATATATATATGATTGGTCTGACCCTTCGATTGCCTCCATGAAGAGTTGTAGTTCTTCATAAGTGGCATATGCGTCGAAAATATCATCAACGAGAGACGCAAGTCCCTGCATCTTGCATAAAATCTTCCTAGCCAAAGCATATTTTGGTTCAAAATAAACTCCCAATATCCAGAAGTAGGTCTCCACCATCCGATCTCTTGCAAATGGGAAATTTCTTGGGACGTCTAGATCTTTCCACCACCTGCATCACCATGCATGCATATGTAATAATAATATATAATTGATCGTCTCTTACAGCAAGCAAGCATGCATGCATGCATTTTACGTACCTGTAAAGCTCACTCAACTCCCTCCTGTGCATGGACTGCAGCAGGTTGAAATCCAGGCGAGCAAGCTTGAGCAAGGTTTGGTGATGAGAGGGAAAGTGGGGGTAGATGGAGATGTAATGCCTCGCCTCCACACGTGTTAGCCCTCTTCGGTTTGAGTGTTCATGCAGCGCGTGATGGACTAATTCAGCCGCAGGATTCTTCAGGCTTGGCAGAGCTGATTCTAGAAACTTCCGGCTGAATATATTGGCTTCATCTAGTATGTCTTCGTTCCGAACTCTCAGATGCGTCGCCTCGAAAAATTCGAGGACTCCCATCACGTCCGCCGCCTTGAAGCCGCCTTCTCCATCCTTAAACTTGTCGAACACATCTGC
>JAPKLW010001742.1:28190-55642 GCA_026898455.1 Plectranthus barbatus | reverse complement strand
GCCTTGAAGCCGCCTTCTCCATCCTTAAACTTGTCGAACACATCTGCTCCACAAATATAGATATATATACACGTGACATGTATTGAATGTATGTATTTATATACGTGTAATAATATGCTACATGAAGGAAAAGAAGGTTATTACTGCATGGAACTCTGCATCCATGCTGGCGCAGAAGGCGAAAGCCGAGAGCAACGGTGAGCATATCGTGGTTATCGTCGAAAAAATCTTGAAATTTTTTAGACACATTCAGCAGAGCTCGATCTATCTCCTCCTCAAACTGATATTCGAGGCCTAACCGTTGTATTGCATCCACCATCCTCAGAAGTCGGACGTCGTCGTTTGATGCATCCTGTAGCTCTCTCTTCACTTGCTCCTTCAGCTCTTCAACCACTTCTTCTTCACCAGCCTTCCCCCACCATAAAACAAAGTCATCGATCATCTTTTTCATAGAATTACATGAAAAATGTAAGATTTGGACAATATATATATATATTTACCTGGGATGGTGGTGGGGTGTAGTGGAGGAAACGATCGCCCCATATATTTGGATGATAATTTGCAAGAGGGCGAGAAGATGTAGTAACAACAGCCTCCTGTTTCTTCAACACCTCCATATTCTTCTATTTCTGATAAATATTAATGGTGATTTAACGCTTTCATTTATAGCACAAATATCCAAAGCTTAACTTATTGGTGTTTGAGACTATTGGTTAGAAAAATCTCGAAGCAGTCGTTATTGATTACATTTTAATTAGGGTTAATTGCAAATTTAGACAAAACTTTTCATAAGTTTTGCAATTATAACAAACTTTGAAAGTCTTGGCAATTATAACAAAGTTTTTGAAAATTTTGCAATTATAACAAGCTTTTTATTTCTTTGCAACTACAACATAAAACTTTTCATTTTTTGCAATTATAACACAAAAATTAAAATTTGAAATTATCAATCAAAATTCAAGTTTTATTATTTTTTATTTGTAATTTATTATAAACTTTAATATTTTTAAATGATATTTTTAATAATTATATTTGATATTATTGAATCTTTAAAATTTGAACCATCACACAATATACATTAAAATTGCATAAAATTACTATACTATATTACATATAAAATGAATTATCGTTTAAATTGTTTGTCTCGAGTAGAAAACTATGACCATAATAATATTATACTTATAAATAATTTGACAAATAAATACATAATCCAATCAAGAGTATATCTATTTAGTTTAATTTAATATCAGCATATTTCGGTACCAAAAATACTCTGACCATTAGAAATATTAATTAAATGAAGTGTTTTTAGATCATTTTTTTTTTTTTTGAAAAATTAACAATTAGAGAGGGATAAGTTGATTTTATTTTGTTAAAGTAATGAATTTATCTCTTACACAGTATACAATATATTATGTTATTTTTCAAATCTTAAAGATTAAAGATTTTATTCTTATTATTATATTTTGTCAAAATATGCTGATATTAAATTACATTAAATAAAATAGATATATTATTGACTGGATAATTATGCGTTTATTTGTCAAATTATTTATTAATAATACATTGTTATTATCAGAGTTTTTTGCTCGAGAGACATACAATTTAAACGATAATCATTTATATGTAATATAGTACAATTTTTATAATTTCTGCAATTTAAATGTATATTTTGCTATTTTTTTAATTTTAAAGATTGTTGATGATTTGTGATTGCTAATGGATCATTTATTTAGTGTTTTGGGATATTGTTGATGATTGTGATTGCTAATGGAATTTCTAATGATATTTTAGTGGATTTCGTGATTTCAATTATTTACATAATACTTTAGAGAAAGATTCTATATTAAATTTTATTAGATTTTTAATTTTTTTATCTACGACAACAATTTTAAACTATTGTCGTTTACAATGCGTAAAAGCGTTATCGTAGACTGTGTGTACAAGAGTTGTCGTAGATATATATAACAATAGTTTGTTTGCCTAATAGACAACAGTTTTAAACCGTTGTCGTAAACTAATACAACAACGGTTTAAAACTGTTCTCTATTAGCATTTTTTGGGACAACAGATAGCTATGACAACGGTTGGTTATTGCCTACGACAACGGTTTTAAGCTGTTGTTGTAGATAGCTACGACAACGATTTAAAACCATTGTCTATCAGCTTTTTTTCTTACCCCCTACAACAACACCACCTACGACCACAGTTAAAATATCCCTACGACAACGGTTTAAAACTGTTGTCGTTCTGCATTTTTCTTGTAGTGGTTTATTGCTTATCTACTTGTATACTAAAAGAAAGAAGTCTTCAAAAGTGGAAACAATTATTTTCAACAATCATTAATATATTTGGTATGTTCGTTTATGATTTGAAAAAGGGCATGCATATTTGGTGTTTTGTTTTACATTAGTTTGTTAATGAAGAGCTAGAGATGATCAAGTTCAACTAACTCACTAGTCAGTTAACATACTTAAGACGGTGAGTTGATATCCTAATAGTCAATTGATCCAAGAATTACTCATCATTTGTTAACTCACAAACAACAGATACCAAACAAAAAATCAAGAGTTGACACTTGCAGAGCATAATTAAGGATATATCTTCCTCAGGCTAGTTTAAGAAAGAATATTCTTTGACCTTTGACCAAAAGCCCTGCAACAGTAACCTGCAAATTATACAATCTCGTATAATAACGGATACCTGCAAAGAGATGGATCACCATCAACATCTCTCAACGGCTATATTTTTAAATGAGCCTATAAATACCCCATTCCAGAAGAGAGAAGAGGCTACTAAACAACAAAAATCTCACAAGTACTCTGCAAGATTGAGATTTAAGTTCTCTTAAAGCTCTATGTGTTTCCTTGTCTTAGAACATGAGATCTTCAAGCTATATTAAGCTTGAGAACACCGGAGTTCGATTATCTACCCGAGTAGATAAAGAGAATTCGAGATCTTCTTACTCATCATAGAATAAAATAAACCATATCCAATCAACATTCTTGTCGAGAACTCAAAGCCAAATTTCAGAAGTCGGTGAAGAGCTGTTAGGAAACTTGTTAGATATTTCCTTATCTTATTTTTTTTTGTGGGTCAAAGTGTAAAAGCTATCTTAGTAAGTCTCCAGATGTTGATCCCGAAATCAGAGTGCTAAACTGTGCAACAGAAGGTTTGACTATGTAGCAGAAGTAATAAAAGACAATTGCACTGGTTCGAGTAAACAGAGTATAGTCAGTTTAGTGTGTAGAAGACTTAAGCTTAGGTCTATTCTGGTTAAGTCAGTTTCACAGCATATACTCTTCAATACGTCGACAAGTATTGAAGGTTTCAAAAGTCAGTTTGTGAAACAGAAAAACAGAGCAGGAATATAAGTAAAGCAGTAAACAACACACAAGATTTATAGTGGTTCGGATCTCAATATCCTACATCCACTCTTCAGACCCAAGTTCTGGATAATTCACTAGGTAAATACAAGCCTCCTTACGATCTATACACAGCCCGTAGGCGCCTCCGTCCTTCGGTCAGCTGTGGCACTCGCCTAGGAACTCCTTGCGGACTTAGTCTTCAGGCTGAAGTGAGGACGGCACCACGCAGACTTCTTCCCGGTGGTTGGATGTTTACTGTTCTTCCCAGAACTTAGGTGGTTGGCATACGCCCGTGAGAATCAGTATCCCAGACTAGGAAACTGACTGCTATGAATATATCTCAGAAAGATATATTCACCAAAGAAGAGCTTCAACTTTACAGCTTCAGTCTCGTGCTAAGAGAAGATAGCACGGAGTAGAACTTGAGTCGAAGACTCAAGTCTCGTGTAAAGAAACACGGAAACTCAGAGAGTTTTAGCAGAGAGATGGTCTAGCAGAATGCCCTTTATCGTATGAAGACTTTTAGATTTCGTTCAAGCTTCGTAACCGTTTAAGGTTGAAGGGCAGACCCTTTTATAGAGGATTTCCTCTCGGCATTTTGAATTTCTGCCAGTTAGGACCATAAATCCAGACGTTAGACTCATGGAAGATATTGTCCAATCGTAGCCCATGCCTTAGATCTGCTTTCTGCTCTGCTCTGCTCTGCTGCGTCAGTGTACCATACACTAACTTTATGTCAGACTAAGTTCTCAGTTTGAGGGATCCAGGTTTGGATAACTTCGTACTGACTTCCACTTGGGCATGTAAATGCTTAAGTCTGACTGAGCTTCGATATCTTTCGAATAGCTCGAGCTTTAAAGGTAGAGGCTCTTATACTGACTTTCCAAGGTCAGTACAACTTAGCCCTCATACTGACTTCCCAAGGTCAATATGGTAGACCCTCATACTGACTGTCCACAGTCAGTATGGAAAATGCCCTCATACTGATTTCTCCTGATCAGTATGAAAAACCCTCATACTGACTTCTCCTAGTCAGTACGGGGAATCCCTCATACTGACTTCTCCTGGTCAGTATGGAGAACCTTATACTGAGTGCTCCAACTCAGTTTTGGTTAAGGCTATACTTGGTAAAAACCAAGTTTCGGACGTGCATGTAGTCAGTTCTCGAGCATTGTCCTTTGCTCGGTCTTCAGCCTAAGTTCTATTACAACTCGATCGATCCTATACAAGGATTACAGGTTAGAACTCTAGACTCTTAAAAACTGACTGTTGGGAAATTTGGCTAAGTTTCCTTTCCCTCAGTAGCTTACTTGTTAGATTATAGAACTAGAAGCACTCATAGAAATGTTGTGATTTTGTTGTCTAGATCATAGTTTTGGTGCATCAAATCCTAAGTCCAACCAGCGTCAGTGTTGTCTCTAGATAGCTCTAGTTCTCAAAATGTAAAGTCCTGTTTAGGTCTTTTGAGTTGTAAGTCGTAGCTGATCAAGACTCATGCTGACACTGTTCATCAGCATGAGAATCTCTTACCTGGTGAAGGATTTCACCAGCAGACGACTGACAGACCCATGCTGACACTGTTAATCAGCATGGAGTCAAGAGCTAATGACTGGCTACTGTTCACCAGTTGGAAGGATTTCACCAGCAGGAGGCTGACAAATCCTACCAGCAGAATACGTGTTCTGGCTGACACTATTCACCAGCGGTGAAGCCACCAGTCATGGGAGATTCCAAGAGTTAACATCCAGACAAATTGGTAGACTAAGATTGTGCAAGCGCTAAGTCACCAGCAGAGACTGCCAGCACAAGATCATCAGTATGTTCTACCAGTCGGAGGTTACCAGCAGAATTGAAGATTCGCTCTCCCAGAGTCTTAGAGACAAAAAGAAGATTCGTCTGAGGAATATACTGACAAAGTATGACTTTAAGGGAGGATACCTTAAAGTCTATCAGTTCAAGACACCAGTTGCGATTCCTCGTACTGACGAAATAATGCCGTTCTGACACAAAGAGGTCTGTGTCAGAAAAAGCAGACACAGGTATGGCGTTTTCCTGAAATTCCTACCTGCCGCCGTCTGAAGTACATCCGAGGACAGAGACCCATTCCGGATGTGTCCAAACGGCTAGAATTTTAAATGAGATCCTGCGTCTATAAATAGGTTGGAATCACCAACATTTAAGACGCTTGCATCCTGAACATTCAATATTCTCCAACTACCGAAAGAACGAACATTCATTGCAAGCAAGCAAGCATCTTTCGAGGCTTTCTTTAAAGCTTTTCCGTGTGTTGATATCTTGCAAACACGAGACTTCAAGCTTCCTGCTTGTAAGTTTAGACCTCACTTGGTGTTCTTTCTCTTTCTGAGGAAGAACATAGCAGCTCTAGAGCCAGCCAGCTCTTGAGTTATTACGGGCAGTTTGCCGTAGAGGATTTACGTTCTTGGGAGAACTCAACACCCAACCAGTCAGAGGAGGAGGTTGAAGTGACGTGCTCGCACTCCATCCATCGGACGAGAGCTGAAGAAGGACAAGGACCGGGAGCGGTTGATCCAGTGGACTGGTAGACGGGGCATTTACCAGCTGGAGATAGATCGTAGGAACTTTGTACCTGATTGCTCTTATAGTGAATTTCCAGTGAGTCGACTGGAGAGTGGACGTAGATCAGTTGATCGAACCACTATAAAAATCCTTTTGTTTTTATCAGCTTTCTGCATTTTCATACTGATTTGAAACCCAGCACTCAAGTGCTGGTGTATATCTGAAAACTGATAACTGTGCAAACTAGGCTTAAAATATTCTAAGTGTTGAGCTATCAGCTGACCAGCCAGTCAGCCAGTCAGCTGAGCAACCAGCAGGACAGAGTGCAAGTTAGACTTATAAGTTCAATATTTCCGCTGCGTAACGTTATACACTCTGATAAACCGGGACCAACACTGACTAAGATTGCTTACAATCTTTGACCCACCAACTCGATCGATCCTATATCGTATATTTTTTTTTAAAAACACACTACGCGAGGATTCGCGTAGTGTATATTAATATAGACTACGCATTTTTCTCGCGTAGTGTATATTAGTATAGACTACGCGATTACCCGCGTAGTCTATCAGCGCCTTAGAAAAACACACTACGCGGGGATTCGCGTAGTGTATATTGATATAGACTACGCATTTTTCTCGCGTAGTGTATACCAGTATAGACTACGTGATTACCCGCGTAGTCTATCAGCGCCTGTTTTTTTAACTATGCAAATACACTTTGGTGTGTCTTTTACAATATAGACAACACGAATGATAATTTGCGTAGTCTATATTGTGTAGTCTATATCCAATTTTGTTGTATTATAACACTAGATTAAGTCCCAGTTTTTTTTTTTAAAAATGTAAAGCCCTATAAGGTCTTTATTATTGAGCTGTAAGCTGGAGCTGAATCGAAGACAGACTGAAGAATCAGTCTGGGATGCGCAAAAAGACTCAAACAGACTAGAGCTCAGTTTGGAACTGACCAGTCTGGGTCTTAAAAGAAACTGATGAGTTTGGATGCACATCAGAATTGGAACTGACCAGTCTAGGACTCAGAAGTCCAGGATACCAAACTTACCACTCTGGGGACCAAGCTTAAAACTGAATGATGATGTCAGCCAACATGGACTTGCCAGCATAACAACTTCAGCATGGAATCCTAGTTCCAGTCCCGGCGCATAGAGACAAAGAGAAAGATTTCTTATAGTCTGCAAGCACAAGACTTCAGTCTTAATTCCTCGCACTGACCAGCCCAAAATTTCTCAGACTGACATACTACAGTTCTGACAAAAGGTGAACCTACCTACCTGTCGTTCGCTACAGTGAACAAAGACTTCCGATTGGAAAACATCCAATTTGTCTCTAATGGCTATTTCGATTTGAATCTCACTCCTCCGCCTATAAATAGTCGAGGACCTCAACAAATTTAAAAACCGAACTTGCAATTTTCAAAGAGCCAAAACTCTGTCAAATTGACGATTCTAACATTCGAGGTATTCAAAGCTTTCTGTGTGTCACTCCAGTGAACACGAGACTCAGAACATCTGTTCTTGAGTTAATCTTGGTATTCTTTCTCTCCAAGAAAGAATACAACAGTCAAGTACGCTCTGTACTTTGACTCTTACAGGCAATCTTGCCGCCGAGCTAGAGTTCAAGGGAGAACAATAAATATCCTATTCCGGCGACGAGAAGGCTGCCGACACTCCGAGGAGCTGCGAAGTGAAGGACGGACAAAGGACCAGACGAGAGAGCTTGTGGACTGAAGGACGAGGCATTCTTCAGCAAGCGATAGATCGTACGAGCACCTTGTACATCCAACACTTAGTGGATTTTCAGACTTGTGTCTGAAGAGTGGACGTAGGACCTTTTTGTCCGAACCACTATAAATCCTGTCTTTTTACTGCTTTCAGTTTATCAGCTTATATTTCTTAAAACTCAACACTCAAGTGTTGCATTATAAAACTGAAAGTGACTTAAAGACTCTTGGACTTAAATCGCATGCTGAGCTTTGATAACCAAACTGAGACTGACACTCAGTTTTGATAAGTGCAAGTTTTATTAATCATATTCCGCTGTGCAACTTAAAATTACTTTGAAAAACCGGGACCAACAAGAGCCTTGCAAGCATATATCTTGTGGTAAAGCTCATCAATTGAAGGTTCCCTGAAACCGGAAATAGAAGAGACTTCCCGTGACCGGAAAATAAAGACTGTAACCTATATTATCTTACAACATAGAGTCGAAGTTAGTAAATTTCCATTTATACGAACGAAGAGTGAACGTAATATCAATTTGAATCCAAGCCACTATAATCATTTGTCTCTTTTACTTTTAGCTGTTTATTCTCTCTCTCAAGTTTAAAATCCAACAACTGAGATTTGAGATTAGTTGCTAGCATATAACTGTTAACTGAATTTTAATAATTACTAGACTAAATTAAAGTTTTTTTTTAAAACAGTTAACTAGCTCTCTATTCAGGTGACATATAACTTGGTTCCATATACATTAGCTTCTGCACGCATTTATTATTTTCTGTTTCGGACCAACATGAGTCCAAACAAATTTTATTTAATTGAGTAGTTCAATTATTAAATAAATTAATTAAGGCCGATTCAATATTGTAATTGCGGCGATAATCAATAGATAGTCCTAATTTCCAAGCATCCCCTTAGTTTTACTTAAAAAAAAAAAAAGTACTTTATTTATCGCCATTATTCCTATTTGTAACCCTCAAAACTAATTGAAATTAAATATTTAGACACTTCTTATCTTTATTTATAATTTCTTAAAAATTCAAATAAGCAGCCAATCTATAGCGGCGCATGATAGTGTGTCTTGCAATAGGGTATTATGCAAGTGTACGTAATAAATTATTGAACAACGTAGATAATAAGTAATAAATTATTGAACATGATTTCGAAACGTAGCAAAGCACTGAACCACAAATTATTTCACTACTATCTAGAAGATTTTTTAAAAAAATTGAATCAATAACAAGGTAATAATTAAAAACTGCAAAGAAAATTAAATTGAAATAATATGAGAAAACTAAGTTCCTGCATCTATCCTCTAGGGGTGTTCGTGGTTTGGCCAAACCGCATTAATTTGGCCGGTTTGAAATTTAATTTTAAAGTTGGCGGTTTGAAATTTTTGAAACCGGTCAAATTTGATTTGGTTACAGTTTGGTGGCTCAAAACAGCCGTATTTATATATATATATTGTAATTAATAAATATAAATTGTAGTTCATTGATAAGTTTCTACTTTTTCATACAATTAACCTATGTTTAAATCTTGGCTAACATAATCTAGTTTTAGATTTAATTTTTTTTAAATAAAAAATCAACTAGTAAGTATTAATATTAAATATTATTATTTTATATAATTTTTTAAAGAATTAAGCCTTAACATCGTCATTATAATTTTACATGTCTCTTTCCATTTTACTTTTGAATTTTAAGGTTATAATTTTAATAAAATTGACCCATTTGTTTCTTTTGATTTTACATTAAATTATAAATATAAGATTTTAAAAATTAAAATTACATTATAATAAGTAATAACAAATAATAGAAATCAACTAATTTGCATTTAGGCCCTAGTTTTCTACAAATTATAGTAGATTGTTGAAAGTTAAAGTATATTTCATTTCAAACCGTCAAACCGGCCGGACCAAACCCTTTTTATATGGTTTGGTCGGTTTGGTTTCGATAAAGTATTTGGCCGGTTTGATTTGAAAAATTTTCAAACCGTACTTATTGATTTGGCCGAAATTTTGCTTTCAAATTGGCCAAACCGGACCACGAACACCCCTACTATCCTCACGCGAAGATTTTTTATTTATATTTAGTTAAATTTATAAATCTACTTAATATACTAAAAGGGAGTAGTGGAGCACTATAGCAAAAAACCAATTTCCCCCCTGTCCCATCCCATGTCACCATGTCAATCAATTTTACTGCAAGTAATTAAATTTCTCAAATTTTGAACACCAATTTGAATTTCAAATTTCAAATCAAAGAACCAATTATACGTGATAGCTTATAAGAGCAACAATGACTCAAACCACCTATTCATTTTCATCTTTGTTCGCATATGTAATTTCTTACAAATTAAAAATAACATTATCATCCTTTTTGCTTTCTAATGTCAAATTTGTTTTGAAATTGTAGGAAATAGTGACGACAATCCTGAGTTCCATTCTCCCATCCATACGGTCGCATCCTTCAAACTTTCACTACCCAAGCAGAACACGACAAGAAATCATTGTTAAATTTCAGCAGATAGATATTAAAAGAAATAATTCAATGGTAAGTAAGTTGTAACTATAAATAAATCAAAATCTACATCTAGATAGTATTACGTATATTAAATAAAAGGGCAGTTTTTGGTCGCATTTTGCAGTGAAAGCAAATAATCTAGAATTATCACATAATGTAATTTTCTAAAATATGAATTGCAACTTCCAACCTATAATGTGAGGTGAGGCTCCATTCAACTTTTGAAATCAAGAAAAATATGAGAGAAATTCAACGATGTGATTTGTTCTCGAATGTTGAAGATTATTAAGAACAAAAAAAAAAAAATTATTGAGTTGTATATGAAAATCTCAAGTTAATAAAAATAATTTCTTAGAAAATATCCTATTTACAAAAGTATGTAAAAAACCAATAAATCCTTTAATATTTGTAGCAATGCCGAGATTCACAACAAAATCAGATTCACAAAATAGTGACTAAATCATATTAACACAAAGATCTGGAAAAAATCAAAACAAAAAGGAAATATATGATATATTTAAAAAAAAAAAAAGAAATCCATAATATATGAAGGATGGAAAAATTCATTGAGCAATAAAAAACAAAAACAAATGTGTTGAAAAAATCATATAAAAACATGATGATAAATTCTTAGTAATGGCGATGATGCACAAGAAAATCAAATTTACAAAATAGTGATTAAGTCACATTAACATAGTGATCTGAAAAAAAAAAAACCAAAATAAATAACAAATATAAAAATGTATGATATATATTTCAAAAAAATTGGAAAAATTCATTGAGCAACAAAAAACAAAAGAAAATGTGTAGAAAATAAAATATCATATGGTAACATGATGAATATTTAAGTATTTTAGTAGATTTCAATCAATTCAAAAAACGAATTCAATAGTGTGAAGACCGTGAGAAAAAAACTTAAAAATTAATTTAAAAAATGGTCCTGATCACATGAAAAAAAAATTCCTGACCACATGGAAAAAAAAGAAAAGAAAACTAAATTAAAAAATAAAAAAAGGGTCCCGATACCAAGAAAAAAGTGAAAAATTAATTAAAAATTAAAAAAGGTCCCGAGAACATGAAAAAAAAATTTAAAAAAAAATAGATTGCGACCGGTTCAGCATAGTACCGACCGGCCGGGATAAGGTGCCGACCAAATATATATACAAAATACTCCATATCAAACTCATCATTTTTTTTCCGAATATATATACAAATTTTTATCGAACTCACCAAATTAATCAATTTTTTTCTCTAGATTTCAATAATATTAACTCAAGGGTTTTATCGAGCATTTAATTGGTAATTCTACAAAATCATTTGTAGATAAACAGATGTCTATGATTTCAGCTTCATTTGTATATAAATATTGATATAGATGGTGTGAAATAAAAAAATCTCATAAAAAGAAAAAGGAAAAAAAAAATAAAGAAAATTTTAAATATTCACAAGCTACTATTCTATTAGTCAATGAAGTCTTACATATGCACAAATTGTTACACATATTTTCTTTTTCTTTCTCAAATTGTTATATGTTCAAGTCGGCATCGTGGAGGGTCGGGACATTGCTTCACGGTCGGCATCGTGTGGCGGTCTCGACCGGCGACCACATTATTTATTTATTTATTAATTTTTTGAGTCGGCACCAGGAATGGAAAAGGACAATTTTTTTTTTATTTTTCAAAAATCAATTGAATCAAAACTAAATTCAAAATTCTTTTTTTTTCAACTTTTTCTGAATAAAGTATACCGGTATCCTACAAATATGTCATAAATATGTCCTCTAGAGTATTTCTTGAATGTTTAGATAATATGGGGCATTTCTTGAATGTAAAATAGTGAAAAGGGGTATTTCAAAAACTTTCTCTTATTTAATTGCAACACTCAAGATATTGAAAAATTTGAGTGTTAACGTGTGTGTGTAGTGGAGTAAAATTATGAGAAAAAGAAAAATTAAAATGATAAAGAAGATAGATAAGTGGTGCACGTGTAGGAAAGATAGGAAATGATGAAGTAAAAAAATGGGTAACAGTGACAGGTTGAAAAAATGAGAAAGAGTAATAAATGCATAAATTAGTACTTATATATATTATCATTTCAAAACAAGTTGGCAAATCTGAAAAAATCTTTATGGAAAGTAAAAATCCAAATACTCCGACGGAGGGAGTATCATATATTAGCTAAAAACATTACAATTTGCAATAAATGAATATATTTTGAGCAGGATAAAACAAAGTTCCATTTCTTTAGCAAAATTAATAGCTATTTATTTAATTTAATTTATTATTATTTTTTCAGAGATATCTATCGTATAGTATTAACAAACATAGTTTATGATTTTGTTTTACTTTAAATAATATAGATATAATTAATCCAAATGCAACCTAGAAATAGAAAATTAATGATCAGAAAAAAGGTGTATTATACTTTTATCCTATTACATATTGTTGGTATCGATTAAAAAATGAATTAGAGTATAATAGTTATTTTAATATAAATTAATAGGGATGTCAATCGGGCCAACTCGTCGGGTTTCGGGCCAGCCCTGTCGGACTGCGGGTTAATCGGTCCGGATCAAATCGGGCTGAAATTTTTTCGGGCTAAAACATATTGACCCTAACCCTAACCCATCGGTTTTCGGGCTAGCCCGTCGGGCCAATGAATTTATTAATTATTTTTTATTTTTAATATATTTCTATTATTTTAATATTTTAAATGTTGAAAAATAAGCAAAATATTATTTATCTCTTATAAAAATGCAAAACACATCACAATTTTTTATATAATGATAAATTTATCTATTAAAAATATATATTTTTTTTTATTTTAGCAATATTTGAATACATTTAACTTCATAAATAAATAAATTTAACTATGTATTGAATACTATTTTAACAAAATACAATTATATAACTTAAAACTTAATTAATAAATATCATTTTAAATATTAGAAGTAGATTTTAATACTATAATTATCAAAAATATATTAATAAAAATAATAATAGGGTTAATCGGGCCAATCAGTCGGGTTTCGGGCTCAACCCTATCGGGCCTCGGGTTATTCAGTCACGGGCTAATCGGGCTAAATTTTTTTTGGGCCAAAATATCTTGACCCTAACCCGCATTTTGGCTCGGGTTAATCGGGCCAACCCGCTGGTTTCGGGCTAAATTGACATCCCTATAAATTAATAATGTGAAAGTATGAGGCATTAAATTAAGATAATTCTAAAAGTGGAAATATTTTGCCGAATCCAGAAAAATCGAAAAATAAAACTACCTATTTTTTTTCTACAGTAATATATTAATTTAGATTCACATACTCAGATATTTAGGAAGAAACGCGAACCCACATAATTTGTTGATCACAAGCCAATACTCATTACACATATGTTAAGAAGTGAAGCAATGTAAAATTAAAATATAGGGATTGGGTTAGTGGTACACATGCTGATAAGCAGCTATATGACTACAAAAGTTTGACAATGAATGAAATCGATTGTTGTACTGCGACTTCTCTCCGTCAGAGTCACTACATACTTCAATTACCAATGTTTTTTTTAAGTCTTCAATTTCCATTGCGTACCTACCACTACTTCTCACAAAAAGAATTTTTTTTAAAAAAACTAACACTCTTAGTTATTAAGAAAAAGTTAAAAAAGTGATTCCATTATAAATTATGTGGTATTTTTAAATATATTATAAATTATATATAATATATATATATATATATCGAACTATTAATTTTGTTTAAAATATAATAAAAGCAAAAACTTAAGGATTTCACTACAAAAAAATTGAAAATTTGCGACGGATTTGCGACAAAAAAAAAATGGGTCGCGAATTAGCGACGGAATAAAATTTTAAATTTTGCGACGAATTGCGACGGGATTTTCCGTCGCAAATTTTAGCGACGGAAAATTCCATCGCAAAATTCTTTTTTTTTTTTAATATGTATATTTTTTAGTACGTATATTGAATGAGATTTGTGTTTGGTTCAGCGGTAATGCGTGCAGCACGCGTGCGGGAGGTGCCGAGTTCGATTCCCTTGGATGCAGACCACCAAATTTGATGGTTGGACCGGCCGGTTTAAAACCGATTTAAAAAAAACCTAAAATTTATTTTTTGAAGGAATTAATTTGCGACGGAAAATTCCGTCGCAAATCCGTTGTAAAAATTTGCGACGGATTAATATTTTGGTCGCAAATTTTTTTGCAACCAAGGTTTTTTGCGACGGACGAAATCGGTCGCAAAATAGCAGTTTGCGACCGATTCGCGACGGGTTTTCCCGTCGCAAAAACGCGAATTTTTGGTAGTAAAAATTACAATAATTTTTAATATATATTATATGTTGAGTGTAGTTTAGTGAGCCATGTCAACTTTTGGACATGGAATGTTTGTTAACAATTTGACTTATATTTAATACTCCCTCCGTCCAATTGAAGTAGTCTCACTTTCCTTTTTTGTTTGTCCCATAGAATAGTCTCATTTTCCTAAAATGACAACCTTTTTCACACTCACCAATAAAATATTAATTCCACTATACTCACAACCCTTAATTCCTGTGCCGAAAAGAAAAGGGACTACTTCACCGGGACGGAGGGAGTAATATTTATAGTCCACAATGTATTTAAAAAAAATTGCAATAATTTATAATATACTTGAATCATAAAAAAACATACATGCTATGATTTTTTTTTTGAGTTAAATTTGACTTACAGAATATTTTAAACATTTACCTTATTTGAAAACTATCACATATTCAAAAATATTTTGTTATAACAGATTTGGTGTAAGTGAAATTTAAAAAGAAAATAAAAAAATTAATGTAAAAAATAAAAGGCGTGTAACTAAAGGATCTTTGTTACGTAAAAATTTGAAGATTTAAATCAAAATTACTCCGTGCAACGCACGGGTGTATTACAAGTTTTCTTATAGTAAACAAAATAAAATAAATACATATAATTGAATACTGTATAGATTTTATAAAATTAATCTTTTTATTTTAAATAAGTTTATCTAACAATCTTATTCAAAAATCGAATGCTATCAATCTAAATTTAACCCAATACATTAAACAATCTCATTAAATAAATCTTATTTAATTGAGTAATCAATTCGTTTTTTCTGTAAATAATTAAGGCCAGGTGGATATTTTAATTGCGGCGATAATCAATATGATAGTCCTAATTGCCAACCAACCCCTTAATTTTACTTGCAATGTTTTTACAAAATATATATTTTATTAATAATTATTTTTTAATTATTGCATTAATTCCAAACTCACATACCTAAATATTTTCAACGTATTTCATAAGCATTACTTCGATCACCGACATGGCACGATTACCGTTATGTCCCAAGTGGGGACTTTTGTTTTGTATTAATCCATAAATCAGTACCAAAAGATTTAATATTAATAATTTTTACTCGAGTAAAGAATTCATTATCATTAGGCAAAATTTCACGATTTGATTTGATTACTAGTCTTCCACCCGCGCGATGCGCGGTGCTTATATATTACTTTTAATAATTTATCAATAATAAATATATAAAATATTTTTCCGAATATCGTATGTACATAATACTAATTTCATTAAATTATATTATAGTTTATTCAATAAAATAAAATTGTAACTATTTCTTCCTGTAGTCAAATATATTGTAAAATTGATATTTTGAATAGATTTATATTAGTTCTAGATAATAGAATATTAAAATGTTATCGTTGGCACATACATGTATAATACTGAGGTAAACTTGTACCTCAATTTTTTTTTATTTTGCTATCAATTTATTATAAAAATATGGATAGAATAACTTCTCTTTGAAGATTATTTTTAATACAATGAAATCTCATAAAAATTTTATTGTTAGCCATTTTAAGGTAATATTATATTTAGAAAGAGATTCAATGCCAAAAATTTGTTTATGATAAATAAAAATGAATCAACAATAGTCATCTATAA
Source organism: Plectranthus barbatus (assembly GCA_026898455.1). Taxonomy (NCBI): domain Eukaryota; kingdom Viridiplantae; phylum Streptophyta; class Magnoliopsida; order Lamiales; family Lamiaceae; genus Plectranthus; species Plectranthus barbatus. The sequence continues at coordinate 39,510 of JAPKLW010001742.1, read as the reverse complement.
AAATAAATTATTTGTCACCTACATAAGGTAGTAATTAGAGTATTTTATATATGACAAAGAGATCATGAGTCTAGCTTCTCAGGGATATCTGAATGTGTAAGTTTAAATAAATGCATTACTATTTTTTTTTTAAAAATTAATTTTTTGTCCACTACTTGGGTGTAGTTGTGAAAGCACACTAATTTGCTACCTGCACGATGCGCATCGTATATATATATTTTTATTAATAATATATTATTAAATTAGATTTATTATATTATTGCATAGATATATAAAAATCACATATCACAATGTGGTCAGTTTAGTTGAAAATTAAAATTTATTAGTTAAGTTAATTCTCATGTTTAAAATCACTCAACTTATCTCAAATGATTTTTACAAATTTGTATACCCTTAAATCTCTCTACACACTCCACCACCTACCACCACTTATCATTTCTTTTATTTATATAAATTTAGTGATTGTGTTTTATGATCATGAATAATTTTTTCGCTCTCATATATATTGATAATATAAAAAATTAAATAATGGAATATTATATATATATATATATGTATTATTTAGATATTAAAACAAATTATTTTTTAGATAAATATTATCAAAATAACATTTAATATAATAGAACTGTGAGTCTTCTCTAAAAAAAATTAAATAAAAATATATATAATGAAATTTAAGAATACAAATATAAATGTGAGAAATAATTCCAACTTTGAAATTTATATTTATAAAATTATAGATTATTTTAATTTTAAAAATTGTACCATAAGAATTATGAAAGAACATGTTCATGCAAATAGCAATTTTATATGTGGTAAAGCATATAAGCATAAACTACTTAAGTTTAATTAATTTGAGTTTTATTTTTAAATACGTTAGGCGAGTTTGAAATTATGCTTATCTTCTTAGTTGTTTACCCTAATATAAAAGAATAAGTTCATTTTTCCACTTTGATTACTTAACTTGCTTTATATTTTTGTTTTTTATTTATATTTTATTTCTAAATATTTGAGGTTTTATTTTAAATATAGAAAATAGGAAATATTTTTGGTTTTTTAGTGAGGAAATAATAGGAAATATTTGTGGTTTTTTTTTAAGGATATACATATTTTGTTTTTAAATTAAATGACTATGTTAAATTAAAATTGAGGAACATTGGACTTCAATCTCTCATGTCTACACAAAGTGAGTTGTGTTATTAGACTACAATATATTTCATTCGCTCTCTACACATTTTACGACTATTTATCATATTTTCTATGTACTCATATTTATGTATTGTGTTATATATTGTTTTATTTTTGTGTCTCCTATATTATGATTATTAAATATATATATATATATATATACACACATATAATAATAATAATAATAATAATAATAAAATATATATATTTATTCTATATATTTAAATATATAACTTTGAGATGAATTTTATAGTGTATATTTTTATAATATAGTACTTGATTTCTTGAGTTTCATATTTCATAATATTAGAATTCTGAAATAATTAAACTCGAGATTCAAAACTTGTATTAATATTGAGTATGGGCATGAAATTATTCAAATATTTTTTGATTTATTATTTGCATTTATATTTATATACTGGTTAGATATTTACATTTATAAATCTTATAGATTAATGATGAATCAAATTTGTCAAATAATTACCTTTTGAAGGTGTTTTTTTATCGATATTGATTAGTGTTTATATCATTCAATCTCTTTTTTCTTTTTTGAAGTAATACATTAAATCTTTTAATTTTATTTTATAATAGTGAACTTAATTATTTGATTAGAGTCAATATTATACGATATTACCTTTAAATTATTATTTTATTTATCTTTCATTATTATGTATATCTTAGTTATTATACTTAAATGTTTATTTTAATTGATCTTCAAAATTTAAGAGTGATATAAGTAAAGTACAAAACTGCATATTTTTAGGCAAATTGTATGCTTTTTGTAAATAAATATTTGATTTAATGTTGCCTTAATTAAAATAAACAATCAATATATTCTTAGTGGGTGATAAATAAACATAATTACACATCCATAAATTTTATCAATATACCCCTTATTTAAAACAAAATTGTCAAACTTACTACCTAATATTACTATATTATCCCATAGCCCCCAACTTATAATATTAATTAAAATATTCTCAAATGTAAAATATATATTGTTCAATCTACGAAAATAAATCTCTTTGGCTTTGGAAGAATGCATCAACACTCAATTTTTCATCTTATTCGTCTAATTCTTGTATATTTTGATGGACAATTTTTTTTCTTCGCCTTAAAAATATCTTTCCATAATATTTATTATTTCTTCTTATTTAGGGGATTTAAGTGTTGTCGTCATCAACATAGGTAAAAACACCATTTCATCATATAATTCTTCCTTCACTTCCACTATTTAGAATTTCAATTTTAATTTCATGGTCGGCATTGATTCTTTTAACATCTTCTCCTTAATAATCTGAATAATGCTAATTTCTAAAATATCTTGATTTAATTTCTTAAAATTCAAGCTAATCAATTTATTAATTGTGTAGCAGTAGTGTATGTAGAATTTTATGACAATGAAGGCTAGCTTCAATCACTTAGTAACCATGTCATTTTAATTCACACCGAGTATTGATGAATTCAAAATTATTTTCTAAAATTTTTATCATTTATTTACAAACTATTTTCCATTACATTAAAAATAAAATCATAGTCTCTCTCTGAATATTAAAAGTATAGTTTCTTTGTTTTGTATATAATTAAAGAGCTATGAAAAGGACAAACATCGATAAGAATAAATTATTTTAAAAGAAAGTAATTTTTAATAGAGACACAAAAAAGAAAAAAGAAATAGTTTATCTTGTGAGGAAAAAGTCTTTTGCCTCATTGGAATTTGGAAATGAGATAGTTTTTTAAGAAAAATAACAAAAATAGAAAATCGAAAAGTACTGGTTCAAAATATTTTGTAGAACTATCAATTATTTTATTATAAATCAAATTGTGTTATTTATTAAGTTCGTTGCTACTACTCTTTTTTTTCTTGTTTATTCTGGTTATGAAGTTCGAAAACATGATATATCTATTAAGAAATTTCATATGGCAGTAGAGTCGGTCGCCTCCATGAACCCACATATAATTATGCTCATGTTTTATAAAATGACCATATTAGAGGAGGATCTGGCAGAGTATTAGCCCCCGTCGAAAAGAAATGTTGCATTCATAGTTAGTGAGAATTGTATTATATTCAATTTAAATAAATTGTCACAAATAAATCAAACCATAAATTCATTATTCAACTTAAATAAAACACATAATGCAAATGAATGGACTGTAATATAATATTTTTGTCAATATACTCAGGTAAAATTTATATTATTTATATCAATTTTAAATATCCTCGTCTATTGAGGAATGATTGAATTTATCTCCCAAATCTGCAAATTCAGAAAATAATTGATTAATATATGAATAACTTTTTTGCTACACTAAAATATACCAATAAAAATTGAAATCTCAATTCTTAACAAAGTAAATAAATTAAAAGCACAAACATTTGTTTCATACCTCATTCAAGATGATAGACATCCAAATGACAAAGAAACATCGTACACTATTTATACAATTTTTTAAATGAAATTAGCATTAATGAAATGATTAAAATAAGGCCAAAATACCCATAATTTTGCCTTCATCAATGAATTATAACTTTTTTTTTTCTTTTTGAATTGTAACTTAAATTCTCTCATATGTATATGCATACGTTACTTATTTAAATTCCATTATATTTGTATGTTAATTATAGTAGATATTCTATTTTTTGTGGTGGTTAAATGTTAATTAATTATTTCATCTACATACCTTTGTCTTGTCATATTGCATTATTTCCATCAATTAGTTTCTATAACCTCTTTATGATTATTTTTAAAATATTTAGCTGAGCGTAAATTTATTTTTTTTGTAGAGATTTTGTTTTTAAGTAGATATAGATAGATGATTAATTAATTTTTATATTCAAAATTGATTTTTTATTATATATTTTAATGAGATTTTTTAATTAATACGTAAATAAAAATAATAATTAATTAATTATTAAATTATTCAAAATACCTAATATAATAAATCTAACACGAATAATTTTACCATTATGATTCTTATAATTATTCATTATGTCTAACATTGATTTTTGATTTGCTTTAAAATATAAAAATTACAATAAAAATTCAATTTTATATAAATTATTTAATTATAAAATTTTTTATTGTGCATTTTCGGATCACATATTAGTAATTGAATTAATTATTTTATGTACACAAAAAGGAGAAAAATATTAATTAATTGTTGAAAATATAGAACATACTAAGAATGCATCTTCATATATTTATATATATCCTGAAAATAATCATTATTTTAGGTGGGGTTTTGCCTTACATACCTTAATTAATACTACTTACTTAATATATAACGTTATTATATGTACTAATTTTTTTTGGTGGGAAAAATTTTTAGGTGGGGATTTTGCCTTCTAGTTAATATATATAGATTTCATCGTGGATAAAAAAATTAAATTCTTGTGTTAATAATTTTATTTTTTTTGTTTAATTTATGAGATTTTAAAAACATCATGATTTGTCTTAAATTTTCGTTTTTAGTTTTTGTTCCATTTTTTCTTCATTTTCTTATTTCTTTAGTTTACTTTAGTTTTTATTTGATTTATTTGTCTATTTTTGTTTTTTATTTATCTTTTATTACCTTTTATGTTTATATATAGATATATCGATATAGATACAACTATTTTTTATATGCAATAATAAATTACTTTAAAATAGCATTATAAATGAACTTTAATATTTGAAAGTGATAATCTTTTTATTTGAATTCTAAAAAACATATGTTATTAAATTGTTTTACAATAATATTGTTATCTTAGATTTAATATTTATGTTTAATTCTGTTAATTATAAAGTTCCATAGATAAATAAAAGAGATATTCAAAATGAAAAATACTAATTCAAAACTATATATGTTATATCGATTGTGTAATTTTTTTATTATTATTTTTGTTTATAGATACAAAAAGTTATTATTTATTTATTAATTTCGTGTTGTTCCTAATAGTAAATCAAAATGAAAATGAAAATGAAAAACATAGATGTAGATATAGTTGTGAAATTTATGTGTGCAAATTCAACTCATATTTTTTTTTCCTTCCAATGCATATCATTTGTTTAAGCTGATAATAAATTTACTTCATTTTTTTCCTAAGAATGGCTTTTATGAACACATCTTTTAGAAAAAAAATTAAATAGTTTAATTAATTGATAAAAGTTATTTTTGAGGCTATATAAAAAAATAAAGTACTTATTACACTTTCGTTAATTTCTTTTAACATTATAAAACAAAACTAAATTCACAAACTATAACTGAAATAAACATAAAATTACAGTTAGATAAAATTATTATGATGATAAAAATATAAATGAAATAAAAAAAGTCAACCGGTACATCAATTGACAGGACAAAATAATACGTAAATAATGACAATCACTTCAATCCCAACAACAATGTAAAAAACTAATACAAATCAAATTAAATATACAATTGTTAATACCTAAACTAACGAACACTTACAAATAAATTGATTCCATAAAAGGGTAAAAATACAATATAACACCACCATTGCAATGAAATAAGTAACAATGGAGAGTAAAATTTAACTTATAAAGGGTACATTACAAATCACCAATAATCTATTGGGCACTCCAATACCAACTAAAGAAAAAATCATCATATTTTTCATGAATGTGCTTTTCATGTCTTCATACTACAAAGAAAATCTAAAACTACATTAACAACTTCCAAATATAATTACAGTAAATCACTTAAAACAATAAAATTACATAAAAAATATAACTTCTGCAAAATAAGTTGTTTCGCACCTTGATTTCCACATAGTATTGTTATATCTAATTGAACAAAATAATGATTCTTTTACACAAAATTGCACAGACTTGCAAGAATGATTTCAGCTAGAAAAGCCTAGTAGAACACATTTGCTATACATGAATAAATTATAATTTTCCATTATATGTTGATATTTATAGAGCTTTGGAAAATCCATTATAATAGTATCCAATTTAATAAAGATAAAATTTATGCATAATTTTTGCAAGTAAATTAGCATTAAATTAATTGCATTTTATTTAATGTCTTCCGTGAGATTGGCATTATATAATAGCCACGTTTTGATTTTGTTCATTTGGCATAAATATAACACCAATTTATTGCATTAAAATTGTTAATCAATTTACCTCAATTCAATGAATATACTTTCAAATTCTTTTTTATTATAAGAAATTCGGGTGTAATATATATATAGATATATAAGAAAAAAGCAACAATTGAAGATAATGAATATATACACTATCTTCAATTGTTGCTTTTTTCTTGAATGATTTTATTTTACTTCTAGATTTTAACAATATAACTTTTTTATATAACATAGATAATTTAATTATAGATTTTTAATTTTTAATCTAGTAATGAAATTAATTATTCCATATAAACATAAATTAAATAAATATAGTATACAATACATATATGCAATTAAATACTTACTATAATTATCATTAGTTCTCTAATATAATCTAGATTTATTTTTGGAAACTATTTTTGGGGGGAAATTTCTTTGCTTAGGGGTCTTGCTTTTAGGTAGATATAGATTAGATTAAACACATCATTTCAATCTAAATTTAATATTGAGTTTTTGGGCCTCCACTTGTAGAATTAATAAGGTCTGGGCCTATTTTTAAGTTGGATGAATCTGCAATAAAAAAAAGCCCATTTAAAACAATTGAGGCTTATAGTTGAGGCAAGCTTCCCTCGGCGATCTCGATACAACGGTCAGTAATACTATCTCCGTCTCAGTAGAATTGTCACATTTTTTTTCAGTATGAGAATTAAGAACTGTGAGTACAAATGAAATTAATATTTAGGGTTGAATGTGAAAAAATTGTCATTTTTAAAAATGTGACAATTTGATTGGGACACCCGATTTGGTAAGTGTGACTATTCTACTGGGACAGAAGGAGTACTTATTTCACTTAATTACAAATTGTATAATGGTGGGAGAAATGAAAAGTGCAAGAAATGAAGAGTGGCACGATTATATTTACCCATGTTTGATTATATGAATCCACGTTTGTTCGAGATATAAACGGTTATTTTGGAAATATAAATAAATATAAAAATATTTATTTATTATTTTATTAAATAAATATATTCTTTTCAGTTTGTGTTTGCCAAATTCGTTATCGAACATTTTATTTTATTTTTTATTTTTTTAATATTTATTTATTAAATTTTCATTCTATAAATATATAATATGATTATTTGTTATGTATAATTTTATAAAATTAGAGACCAAAACTTACAAATTTATTTTGCTTATATTATATTAATTAAACGTTTTATAAATTGCATTCTTATATCAATAATTATTGAAGTATGCATGTAGGAGATTTAAAAAATATAATTATGATTCATTATAAATACACATTAAAGAAATAGTAGTATTATTAGTTTTTTTAATTAAAATTAGATTTTCGATAATTTAGCCTTAATGTATGTATAAGTTCATATTTTTTTTAAATCTTTTCATTGTAAATTATACCAATTATTCAATGGATATAAAATTGAAGACCGGTGGCCTCTAAATTTTAGCAAAAAAGTTTCATTTGTTATAGCTCTAATTTTAGCATTATTAATAAATAGTTTTCCCCCTTTTTTTTAGAATAATTATTATTTTCTTTTAATATTATGGCTATGACTTTGAGGGGCTCTCTTATGCATTGCAGCTCTTCAATCAAATTTGATCAATCTTAATAAAAAAAGTTACTCCCTCTGTCCCGAAACAATTGTCTTGTTTTCCTTTTTTGTCTGTCCCAAACAATTGTCCTCCTTCCTAAAATGGAAAGTTAATACACACTCATTAATAAAATACTAATTTCCTCTATCTCTACTCGCATTGGTATCTGTGCCATTTAGAAACAGGACAATTGTTTAGGGACGGAGGGAGTATATAGGTAGATCCTGATAGAATATTTTGGGGTAAATTATTTTTGATTGGGATAATTTCTTCAAACACTAGCAGAGCATTACAAATGTTGGGGCCAAGATTTAGGTGAATCTGTATTAGGAAGTATTTCTACCTATTTGATTGTTTTGATGTGTCAAAAGATTGTATAGAAATCACTAGTTTAGAGTGTGTCTAGAATAGTTCTAGTTTGTACTAAACTTGTAAAGTCCTGTTTAGGATTTTCCTTGAGTTGTAACAAAGCTGATCAAGACGAACTGGGTTCGGGATCCAATCCACCAGTTAAAGATGCACAAGGAGGAAAGTTCCGGGAAGAAATCTAAAGCTCCCAACATTCAGAGGAGGAGGCTACGTGGTGTGCCCACACTCCAAGTCTGCGAAGCCGGAAGGAAGACGAAAGTCTAGACGAGTGAGCTAGTGTGGACTAGTAGACATTGACATCTACCAGCTAGCTATAGAACGTGAGTTCTTTGTACTCCTGTAAAGCTTAGTGATTTCCAGACTTCGGTCTGAAGAGAGGACGTAGGGCTTTAGGCTCCGAACCTCTATAAATCCATTTGCACTTTACTGCTTTATTTATTTTTTGCAAGGATTTAAAACTCAACACATTCTTTGTGTTGAAGTATATCTGAAATTGAAACTAACCTCACACTCGCTAAACAAAAAGTTTTCAGAAACTCAAACTGGTGAGCAACAACCAGTTTAAGACGTGCAATCCTGTTTTGATATTATTTCCGTTGTGCATCAACTTTGATCTCGGGACTAACAACCTGTCTGAGACCATCAAGAAGGTCCACAGTTTCAGCACAAGCTCCCAGACCAGCTCAAGACACTCAACTTAAAGGTAACGTGCGGCTCTAAAGAAGTTACGCAGGTGCAGGACCTCAAGTCGACCTCAGGCAGGAGCCATACCCAGTAGCTTGGAGAAACAGATCATAAGGAGAAACTCATCTCAGGAGACCTCCTCAAGGAGGTCGTCGAGTACACCTCCTCAAAGGAGGTCGTATACAGGTGGTCTCTAGATGAGGTCATCGAGGTCGCAGTCAGCGAATAAGCTTGCCAGTTGCGAGAAAGGCGCCAGCAGTTGCAGCAGCCCCTATCTTCGCAGAACCAGCTCCAACCACCCATAAAAACGTGGGGAATGTGGCTCCTATTGTTTAGAACATTAGGGACTTGTACTTGGGCCCCTATGATTTATAAATAGGGGTGTAATCGAACCGAATCGAGCCGAGTAGTGCCGTGTTCAAGTTTGACTCATTTAGTATCGAGTCGAGCTTCGAGCTTTTTATCGAATACTTTGAAGTTCACGAACATTATCGAACCTTAGTCGAGCCTAATATGTTTAAAATATTTATTATTATTTTGAACCAAAAAGTTATTTATTCCAAAAATAATATTATATCTATGCTCGAATTAAAATATTTCTCATTATTAGAAATATATATCATTATTGTTGCTCTTAAATCATTAAAATATTACATTTATATAATTAATTATTTTATATTTCTTACTAATTTTAGCTAACGAGCTTGCTCATGAGCTCACGAGTCGAATACTATGATGCTCAAGTTTGGCTCATTTAATAAACGAGCTTTACTAAACAAACTCGAACAAACTTTTATCGAGCCGAGATCCGAGTAGCTCACGAACAGTTTGGTTCATTTACACCCCTATGACTATAAATAGGGGGGACCTTCACCATTTTACGATCTATTAACTCTTGTACTAAAAAACGCTCATTTTTGCTTAGCTAAGACTCTGCTACAACAGCTGCTCGACCTGCTACAGTTCATCGTTTACCCGCTCATTAATCAATAAATGATTATTGATTTCTTGTTTTGCTTTCGATTACTTGCATATTGTTTCTATACGATCAAACCACATAATTGTTAATATTTGCGTTCCGTTTGCAATATCAATTTTCCTTTATTATGTATTATTTCCTATCACTTATCCATACGGTTCTTTGGGCCCGTATCCGTACAAAATCAAACCTCAACAACACATATAATACAGTTTTATTTTCAATTTCTAAGGTTTTATTTTTCAATTTTTAAAACTTACACCATGCCAACAGTGTAAACCATAAGCTATTTATTTAGAATGCAGCTTAAACGATTTTTTTTTCACCAGGACTGTAATGGCGGAATGCTTTGTTCATTCTTGAAGAAATTGTGTAGATCGACTAGGGTTTTCACTCGAACAAGCCGACCAAAATTATTCTTTAAATATTTCTTACCCCAAATGTTTGCTTTAGCAATACTTGTCTTTCCTTCGACATAGTTCACTCTAAGGTCGAGATCTCTGTAGTTGAGGTACGCTTCCCTCGGCGAACTCGAAACATATGGAGTCATGTAACTGTAATACCTTCTACTCCAACTTATATATATGTCAGAATTCTGAGCCTCGTCGTCTTGCCAAGCCACTGTACTGGTAAGTTTGTACAAGTTGCCAGCCGTATGAGGAAATGGAGTGGCGGATTCAGGAATTTTCAGCCATTCTTCCACCGTATGGGACCATGTAAACATATGCTACAATGGATTCTGCCTCGTACAATAGTCTCACGATGCCTTCAACCCCGTTTTCAGGAATTGGTTTCTTCACATAATCTGATTTCATTTTGACACTTACTGCTATTGCATTGCTCAACAAATCTTCAATTGGTTTCTGTTCTTAATTCTATTCTGTGTTTCACGGCCGCCTAGGCCAAAATATAAGATAGATTGGACCCAACTCATTTCCAAGCAGTCTTCTCTCGCCACCCCTAACTCAAGGAACCTTTCTTGCATCAAAGAGAGTAATCTATCGACTCCACCAAGAAAAAGTGATACAAAAGAAATGTGAACCATCGTCACGTTCCTTCCTTCTTGGCTGGAATTCGCCTTGTATAAGAAGATTGCGATGTACATATCCTTGTCGAGTTGAGGGGCCACATATTATCAGCGGTGAATGAGTTGAGTTGCGTTGGGACCAAATGTCTTATCCACTGAGAAAACAGTGATGATTAATAATTTTGATTGGACTATATAATTTGATTTGACCGACGCTTTGTGATAGAAAATCGGCCATTTTGACTATACTAACCATTTTTATAATACTATGTAAATTATATATTATATAAGATTATAATATTGTATAATCAATGTTTCTCACAACATTTAAATGTATTCTTTGTTCATCCTATTATTATTTGTTAACGTCAATATTGTATGAATT